>QJPP01003484.1:0-131225 GCA_003996215.1 Jaltomata sinuosa
AACATAAGCTCAAAAACCAGAAAATTTTTCAAGGGGCCTCGTTTTTAGACAAGAACAACGCATGCTTGCTATAGACACTAAAAAAAATTTAAAACAACAACCTAAACATGCCGGTTCTACTAGATAGCACACCGTAGGGAAAAGAAATCGGCAACAAAAACCTTCGGTGGTGACTCACAGGTTTCCCAACACCCTCAACTTAGACTCATGCATTGTCCCCAATGCATACATATGAAAACTAAAAGCTGTGAGAATAAAGGAATACCTGTGAAGTCGATATGACTCAGAATAAAAGCTGTGAGAATAAAGGAATACCTGTGAAGTCGATATGACTCAGATTCTGGAATGATGTTGGAGACCGCCTGGGTCTCCAAAACAAGAGAACTCAATGGAGTGTGGCGTTCCAGCTTCCTCTTTGGGCTCCATCGCTAGTCGCGACAACTTCTTCGCTCTTTCTTTGCAGATTCTCTTGCGGTGTTTTCGTTTTCTCGATTTACTTTCACCGCTTGCCTCTACATATCTACGCTCTCGCGCCATACTTTTTACAACAGCTAGAGTCTCGACCAAACACTTCTCCTCAAGGTGCACATCCGCAGGAGGTTCCTCAATGGCATTCATGACCGTGACCACTCTCATGTCACTTGGTCGCTTCATCCGCTTGGTTACATCAAACTTGACCAATTCATTGTTCAATCGGAAGGTCAGCTCGTTTTTCTCCATGTCAACCAACACTCTCGCCGTAGCTAACAATGGTCGCCCCAAGATGATAGGAACTTCAAAATCTACTTCGCAATCCAGGATCACAAAGTCAGCAGGGAAGATAAGCTTACCGATCTTCACTAGCACATCAGACAATACTCCCACAGGTCGTTTTATCGAACGATCAGCCATCATCACTCTCATGGACGTTGGTTTAGGAGGTCCCAAACCCAATTTGTCATACACTGCTAGCGGCATCAAATTTATACTAGCCCCAAGATCACACATAGCTCTTCCGAAGTTGAGCTTCCCGATGGTACATGGAACAGTGAACGCACCTGGATCTCTTTTCTTTTCCACTAATGATCTAGAGGAAATAGCGCTGCAGTGATGGAGGTTGTCTTCCGGCTCAAAGCTTACCGTCCGCTTCTTTGTAATCAAGTCCTTCATGAACTTGGCATAACCGGGCATTTGTTCTAGAGCTTCCACCAAAGGTATGTTTATCGAAATTTCTTTCAACATGGTCACGAAGTTCAGGAACTTGCCATCGTCAGCTTTCTTTTTCAATCGCTGTGGGAACGGAGGTGGTGGTCGAGGCATCATCGTTGGAAGCTTTTCAGCTTCCTTACATTTATTCGCAGGCTTTGGAATGTCCTCTTCCTCTACCGCCTGATCATCTTTTGCAGCCTCACCTTGTGCATGAATTACCGGATGTGATTCCGGTAATATTTTTCCGCTTCTAGTGGTGATTGCCATGCAGCTTGCGTCATTTTTCGGATGGGTGGTGTCGCTCGGCAAAGTACCCGGTTTCCTTGGGTTTAGAGATGCCGAGATGTGACCCACTTGCTGCTCTAGTTGCTTGATAGCGGTTGAGTGTGACTCCACTACCAGACTCAATGATGATAACTCATTCCGCATTGCCTTTACCCCAGAGTCAGTCGATTCCACCTTAAGCAGCATCTTCGCCATCATATTCTCAAGTTTGGATGTCTCAGCCTCGCTGCCTGCTTTGTCCCGATTGCTAGGTGGTATATACAACCCACCTCTATCGGTGTTGTTCCTCCAGCTTCCTTGGTCGCGATTTTTGTAGCCACCATTCTCATAGTGGTTTGGATAGTTCCGACCTTGGTTTCCTTGGCCATTGGCCTGGAAACCCCCCACATAATTCACGTCCTCAGTTTCTATACCTTGGGAACTGGCAACCTGTACCTTCTCCATACTTCCTGACGTCAAGTGCTTTGTCAGGAGATCTAACTGTGTTTTCAGGTGCGCCATGTCTTGGTCGCGTTCCTCCTCTTTCCTACGCTGCTCAGCTGACATACCAACTGTGTAGGTGCTAGCTGCAACCTCTGAATCTCGTGTATGCCAGGCTCTGTTGGTCTTGGTGAGCCTGTCCAACGTAGTTGTGGCCTCAGCAAAAGAAAGTCCCATGAATGCACCACCTGCTGCGTTGTCTAACGTCGGCTTTGTAGCCGAATTTAATGCCCTATAGAATGTCTGCATCAAGACGTTGTCGGCCAATTGATGGTTCGGGCACTGTGCCAGCTTCTTCTTAAATCGCAACTAAGTCTCGTGCAGTGCTTCGTGTGGTTGCTGCCTGAAGTTACTAATCTCATCCCTCAACTGTATCATCCGAGAGGGAGGAAAGAACCTTTCTAGGAAAGCTTCTCTCAACTCTCCCCACGTTGCGATAGAGTCGGGGGCCAATTCTGTCAACCACAATGCTGCCTCATCAGACAGAGACAACGGAAACAACCTGAGCCTGATCGCTGTCTGACTCACGCCTGGCAGCTCGAATGATTTGCATATGCCCACGAAGTTCATCAAGTGCTGGTTTGCATCGTTGCCAGCAACACCGCGGAACACTCCTCTCAAGTTCAACAGCTGTATCATCGTGCTAGTGATGTTGAACTTGGCTCCGGGCGGTAGCGGTGGAACAATAATGGCGCCCGTCGCGCCAGCTCCATCTAAATCAAGCTCATCATCATTCCGTGCACCATCGTCCTGCAGACCACCAGCATTAAGGTTTTGTTGGGCCTGCAGTTCAGCAGCGAGCCTTGCTGCCTCTAGTTGTGCGGCCATGTTCTGCCTCAATGTTCTAGCAAGTTCGGGGTCGTAAGGTATAATTTGTTTCCCCGAACTTCGGGTATTATGCATGCACAACTTTGTACCCTGTCAAAACAAAAACAACAAACAAACGTAAAGCAGGAAATTATAACAAAAAGTCAAATAAACACCAAACTTAATCAAAAACCGTATTCCCCGGCAACGGCGCCATTTTTGATAACGCTCAAACTACACCTCAATTTAAGAAGCGCAAGCGATCGTTGTCAAATATATAACCCAACAAGGTTGGGGTCGAATCCCACAGAGAATATGGTGATGATTAAGACTTTAGTGAATTAGTTGACTATTCGTCAATCGTTTCCAGTAAATAAAGGGGGGGTTTGTGTAACAAATCGTAAACAAAATAAACAATTAACTTATGGAAAAATCAGTAGGAGAGAATGAACTAGGGGTGTGTTCACCATGGCGTTGTAACAATGTCGATTTTAGGCTTAATTGGGTTCTTCCTATATGCTTGTCACGATGTGATTGCGTCAATTGTATCGTCTAAACGTCTCTCGACCAAATAAACAAATTTCCTTTTCTATTCTTTCGACCTCGAAAAGATGTGCTTTTTAGCTTAGCAATCCTAACATCAAGTAGAGTAATCCAGTTACGGCATTATTCTTTAAGACGAGAGTTTGTAGTCTCGAATCCTTGTTGTTAATCAAGTTTTCCCGGTTTAAATCTCTTTACTCAAGCAAACTAAACCTAGGCATGTTCTAATGTTTGCAACCACTAGAAAACGTGACATAAAGTATGATTAACAACGTGACAATACATATATCGAACCCAACGCTACCCGGAATCTATATTGCTACGTTTGCCGCCATGGCTCCCACAACCCTAGTTGCGGGAGTTTTAGTTACTCATGCTATAAAGAAAAGAGAAGAGAATTGAATTCATAATAAGGAGAAGAAGTTCTTACAATATAATGAAAACCACTCTTCAATCTCCAAGAACAAGAGAAACCAAGAACTCAAGAACGAATCAAGAACACAATTGTTAATTCAAGAAACGTGTTCTTGCTCTCGAAAACTAACTAAAAACGTGTTTGAAATAATGGGAGAGTAATCATTAACATAACCCTAACATAGGGTATTTATAGGAGTAGTAGAAACCAATTCCAAAACGGGCTAGGAATCCCCAAAAACGCGGGTCGCCGCCTGAGTCACTGCCTAAGCGTGACGGTCAGGCTGACGGACCGTCAAGGCAGTGACGGACCATCGCCTGGACCGTCACTGCTAGGCAGTGGTTCAACCTGGAGGTCTGCCTTAGTGTGACGGTCCCAGTGACGGACCGTCACATGTGTGACGGCCCGTCACTCAGGCCGTCACTCTTAGGCAGAACTTCGTTTTTCTCGTATTTTCTTCCGTTTTCGTGTTTGCTTCCATTTCCTACAAATACAACATAAAAACATCAAAAACAACAATGGTTGCTTGAAAACGTACGATTGTTCTTAGTAAAAAGGAGTCGAAAGTGACGTAAATTAGCGTCACATCAATAATTACATCATATACGTATACTTCAATCTCCTTGTGAATCATGTCATGGAATGTAGTAATCATGGCTCGCATGTATGTGGCACTTACATTTTTTAGACCAAACAACATCACCCGATAATTTTAAACACCTCAAGGTGTAATGAATGATATTTTTTCTACGTCTTCTTCATCTATTAAGATCTGATAGTATCCCACAAAACAATCCATGAATAATTGTATCTCGTGCTTTGCACAATTTTCAATAAGGATATGGATATTAGGTAATGAAAAGTTATCTTTGGGGCTAGCCTTGTTCAGGTATCGATAATTAACACAAATCCTGATTTTTCTGTCCTTCTATGGCACTGGGATAATGTTGGCTTATCATGTTGGATACTTTGTGACCTCTACCACTCCTGACTGAATCTGTTTGGTAACTTCCTCTTTAATTCTCAGACTTAGGTATGGTTTGAACTTTTGAGTTTTTTGCTTAACTGGGTCAAACCCTTTATTGATAGGCAACTTGTGAGAGACTATGTTTGTGCTTAACCCAGGGATGTAATTGTAGGCCCAAAAAAATATGATGATGTGCCCATAAAGTAATCTAATGAGGTGAACACTGATCCTTTTTTCTTTAATATCTTCATCGTCTCCTAGAATGACCGTCTCAAATTTCTCTAGGTTGGGCTTCTCCTGGTTTTCAAAATCATTCAATTCTTCTGTTAACTATTCTGGTATCATAGTTTCTTCATCATATTCTTCAAATTTGTCGTCATCTACCTTGATTTGGTTATTAAGCTCTTAACATGACATGATATTGGTTGGTTGTTAAATTATTATTACTGAAACCAAAACAAAATGATTTAGATAATAACAAGTAAATAAAATAAACAACAAAGGTTTTCATTATAAGGGAGGCTTTTCATTGAAATTCAGAAATATTTACAAACAATGGCTACAAAACACATGAATGCAGGTCCATGCCTTTTGGAAAGCGGTAAAATAGTATGAGAAAATTAAAAAATAAAGGGTGGGTCACGGGCCTCATCAGGCCTATCACCAATTTTCATAAAAATAAAGTCTTTGTCTACTCAGACAAATGGAGAGTCATAAAAGAAGTAGCAGACCAGTTCTGCAACTTTTCGCCAGGCCTGGAATCCCTGATCATGGCTGCTTCAGGGACTTCTTCTATTATGGCATCACATTCTCCGAACAGATCTCCTATTACATCCTCTATGCCATCACTTGGAGGACAACTTCGTACCAAAAAATTACTAGTACAAATGAGGAAGTGGCTTTAGCAATCCTGACTGCTTCTTTTCTTCAGCTTCCGCCTTGCCTCCTCGGAACACATATCCTAGTCCATTCTTGGAAAGCTATCTTGGGATTCTTATCTGCTCGATCATATCATCAGAATTGTTTCCTAATTCGAGCCCTGGTTCGAATCCACTCCTTGACATTATTTTTACGAGCATCTTGTAAATGGGTGGCATTGTACCTTGAGCAGCTAGATCCTTTTCTGTGGCATTCACAATCTCTATGGTATAAAAGTTACTCCCTCTCGGAACTTCTTCAATTACGGGGATACAACTGTTGGGATGGCTCAAGTGACTTCCCTCACCATGAATGACCACCTCATGATCTTCCCATACAAACTTTACAATTTGATGCAAGGTCGATGGCACAGCTCCAGCTTTGTGGATCCACGGTCTCTCTAACAACATATTATCACTAGTAGCAATGTCCATGACCTAAAATTCTACACGAAACTCAGTGGGTCCCATTAGAATGTAAAAACTGACCTCTCCTATAGTTTCCCTTTGATCGCCATCAAAGTCTCTTACATTTACTCTGCTTTGATGGACTTTACCCAGATCATAGTCCAGCTGGATAAGTGTAAACAATGGGAAAATATTCAGACCTGAACCATCGCCAATCAGTACTCTGTTTACAATCTTCTCCTGGCATTTGACCATGACATGCAAGTCCTTATTGTGCATTAACCCTTCAAAGGGTAATTCTTTATCACTGAAACAGATTTGGTGGCCTTCCAAGACTCGGCTCACTATAGCGATCAAATTTTCTGCCCTCATGTCCGTAGGTACATGGGCTTCATTATGGAATTTGACTAGGGCCTTCTTGTGGTATTACGAACTCATAAGCAATGCCAAAATAGAGATTTGGACAGGGGTCTTCTCTAAATGTTTTACTATAGAATACTCACTTAGTTGCATTTGTCTCCAAAATTCTTCCTCCTTTCCTTTAGTAATTGGCCTTTTTGTGGACAATTCTTGTGAGTATCGTTAACTAGATTGTCGGGGATATAACATCTTCCCGACCTCGTCATACCATGGGTTGTATCCTCTACTATAAATTCCTCTTTCACGGTTACCAGAGAAAAGTCTTGTTGAGGGGTTGTTAACACAATGAATTGTAGCTTTTCAGTGATACCCAGGGCTACCACTGCCTTTTCCAGCTCTTAAGACTTCTTGGGGTTGGCCGACACTATAGATTTTCTCACAATCCATTATTTTTTTATTTCTATCATATTGATCGAAGTGCCCTCATGATTTAGCAGTGGGTTACTTGTAACATTTGTTTGTGCCATTTTCAATGTGATAACCCTTTGATCAATCAAATCCTGAATTTTGTGCCTCAAGTTAATGCAATATTTTGTATCATGTTCAGCTCCTCCAGAATGACAAGCAAAATGTTGATCATCTTTGAAGAAACGAGAATTTGTGTTTACAGGTTTTAGCTGCATAGGCTGGATAAATCCGGCAACCTTCAATCCTTTGTATAACTGGGTTCTGGTTTTAGCTAGTTGGGTAGAAGTTCAAGGAACTTTCTTTTCTAGGTTCAAATGAGGAACATTGTTATTTTGATTGGCAGGGGGGGTACTTGATGATAATTCTGGTTTCCGGGAGCTTTTTGATACACTTGGAAGTTTGGGGGAGGAGCTTGGTAAGTGAGTTGTATATTTGGTAGTGGAGCTTGGTAAATAGGTTGAGTATAGAAAATGGATTGAGGATTTTATGGAGCTGAGAGAGGGGTCAATGGTACAAGTGTTTTCTGGTTATTGGCTCTGAAAGGCTTTTTGGATCTTATGCTTGGACTAGAGGATACTGAAGACACATCCTATTTTTTTTCTAGGGAACCCTGCTGATCCTGATGGTGCTGACACTTTGGAATCTTACCACTCTATAGGCCTTCCTCGATAATAATTCCAATTTGAACTAAATCGACGTACTTGGCCTTAACCGCTGATATCATCTTATCATAGAATTCAGATTCTTGAGAGTGTATAAACACTGTGCTAATTTCTTCTTCGGTCATGGGAGGATGAACTCTCGCTGCCTCTTTCTTCCATCTATAAGCATAGTATCAAAAGTTCTCATTTGACTTCTATTTGATTCAATTTAGAGAGTATCGATCCAGAACAACCTCCACGTTGTACGCAAACCTCTGAGCAAAATCCATAGCTAGGTTACTCTATCTAGACCATTTCCTTAACGCTTGAGTGGTGAACCACTCTAAAGCTTCCCCACTCAAACTCTTGGCTAAAAAGCCTTATCAACAAAGCCTCGTTCTTTCTCGCACCCACCATTTGGTTGCATTAGCTTTGCAAATGAGAATCAAGATTTCTCGTACCATTGAATGTCTCAAATTTGGGAATTTTAAATCCCTCCGGCAGATCCAACTCTGGGTGAATGCAGAGGTTATCATAATTGTATCGTCTTTTATCAGATCAGCCATGGGATTCCCTGATCCTGGCGATTTCCTCTTTCATCAGTGTTAAGTCATGATCACACTTCTGTTCTACTGCCTTCAACTCATTCTCCTTCTCCTCATAATGATCAAGCTCGGGATTCTCTGGGAGTGCGGTATAAGGTTCCACTATGGCATGAAAAGCAGGAGGTGGCATATTCTGGATAGGGGAATGCTGGATATGTGGGATGGTATTTGGGTATGTAGAGGTATAGTTCTGTGGATTGATGATATTGGGGTGGTTACTCTCAGAATTATAGGTATTTGGTGGTGTATTTTTGTAATTCAGAGGGAGTTTTTGTGGATTGTATGCATTTGGATTGTTGTTTTGGTTAGTGTGCTGGATAGAAGGAGTGTCGATTTGGTACGACGACCTGATATGGGGAGGATTATTGGACCTAGGTTCATTGAGAGGTCTAGGTGCGGAGGCGAAAGGGATATCTCTTGGATGGTTTTCAGTTAACTGGGAATTGAGTGGAGGGATTTTGAGAGGGGGTTGAGAGTTAACGAGAGTTGGGGTATTAGCGGCGAATAGCCAAGCTTGCCATGTCCTTGGCTTTTTCCACCTCTTCTTGTATCTTCTCTAGCTTCTTTTCAAGCTCTGAAATCATTTAACTTTGTTCAGCAATAACATTTTCTCTTACGGCCAAAGAATTCTCTTCCTCACTATCAGACATTTTTCCCTCAGAAAAGTGACGGTTAGAGGAGGAATCTATGTGTGCCTTTGAGCAGGTGAAGTAAGGGTATTCGGCTAGTTTTATCAGCACAAATCAATTTCTATTACCTATTGAAATAAAAACAACTCAAAGGCAAATAAGTCAGATTCCATTAGTGGCAAACAACACAAGATATCTGACTTAAAATATAAGAATTGCTTTAAACACATAAAGTTGCTTTTCATCAAGACAAATTGATCCACAAGTATTTATTGAATTGAGGGTTCAATGGACAGAAATTTCCCCATTTATTTCGGATAAGTAAATTTTATCAAGAAAGTTGACTTGTTAAGTCTTCATCTTCTGATACTTTTTCTGTTGCGCTTCTGAATCCTTTTGGCATTTTCCTCAAAGTGGGGGAATGGAAATATCTTAAAATAGAGGTCGGGCCTTGAAAGGCTGCCTACATATCTCACGAAGGAGAATTTCGGCCATACGCAGTTCGAGTAGGTAATAAGCAAGTTCATATTCATTTCATTTCATTCATCCACTATCTTTGATTAATGGAGGAAAGTAAAAATGACATAAAGGAAAAAACTAAAATAAACTCTGCTACTGATAAAGCTTCATTTGGATAGTGGCGAGTCTTCTGGATTCTTTTCTTTTTCTCTTCTTCAAGGATAGTATGGTGGAAACTCAATCTGGATCCTTCCTGCGTCGATGGGATCTTCAATGTCAATCCTGAAAGTGCGACAATTTTCTATGTCATGCCCTCCTGCTTCAGCATGGTAAAGGCATATTTCTTTGCAATTGTGCAAGGCTTGGGACATTTTCCCCAACTTTTTTCCAATTGGCTCAATAATACCAGTGTGGACTAGCTTGAAGTAGATGTCGAGGTATGAGTCATAAAAGAATGTGAAATCATATTAGCTAATTAGGGTGTCCTGGGTTATGGGCATTCCCGGCCCTACTCTATCACATATCAGCAAAGTATGCGGGCCCCATTATTGATCATTTTTTGAATCCTAACCCTTAGCATAGTGCATTCATTGGTAGTATGCCCCTTTTGGTATGGATGGTAAGAACATATTTTATGTGTGTCTCTGGTTTATACCAAAAACTCGGGGTTTGGTCAGGCTGTAGGATTCCCATAGTCTTCAAAGCTAGGAATATGACTGAGCTCATGACAATTCTATCCCTTTGGTAACTCTCTCGAGCGTGAGCCCTGAGAATAATCTTTCCTTTCCCTGGTTTGAACCTAGTTGGCAAAACGGGATCATCCCTAATGCTGGCCCAGTCATCTGTGACTTGATGAAAAGGCTGGATTTGTTCATCGTTCTCTCCCACAGACTCTTCATCATTTTTTATGACTGAGGCTAACCTCTTGAGCATTTTCCCGTACTTCCTATCTTTTTGGTTGATGATTTCTTTTGTATGAGTTATCCTTGTGTCAACATTGGCTATTTTCTCCTCCATGAGAGCTATCTCTTCATCAACTTTTGCAGATCTAGTTTCCAACTTCTTCCTCACTTTTTTGGCTTCCTTAATTTGTTCCTTCATTTCATTGATTTCCCGGTCAATATCTTCCATTCTCTTGCGCATTGCTTCCTCGATGTCCATATAAAGTCAACCTTAATGAGAAATAAAATCTTTTAGAAGGTTTATAAGAATCTTGAGTTTTTCTGAGGAACTTGGAGAACTCGAGGAGTAATTTTTGACTTTGCTCTCGTGGGTTTATATTTCTGCCTACGATCTTCTAAAAATCTTTTAAAAATGAAAGTTGATCAATTTATCTTTGATTAGAGCAACACACGTAGCATATAAAGGAATCATATCACATAAGAATATAATATCGCGTGTATCCTAACTTGGTGACCTTTGTTGTGCCAAACGTAGGCCTAGCATTTTGAAAGACGTATGTGTCATATAAAATCATTTCATTGCCCAAAAAAACAAATATATATATAATCAACAACTTTTTGATAAAGGTATACAAGGTAAGCCAAAAAGGGGATACATTTTGGGAAGGAAAAGGGAAAATAGTGCATAAAATAAGCGCGTGCAAGGGCAAAATAGAGTAAACCAACGCAGGGGTATTTTAGGAAAATCAATACATAAAGATAAACTTGTGTAGGGGTGACACTATGATGCTTCTGATGATGATCCTTCATTCATTCAGCCCTTCTTGGACTCATTTGCAATCTCTTGAGGTTTGTACGAACATTTCGATTTTGAGAAGACCAGACATCCTATAAAATAGTTACCCAGTTAGGTATCCCATTTTAGGGACAACAGTCTAACCTTTCCGACACATACGTCTTTCAAGAATAGAGCACATAGAGGTATGATCGTTTTTTTAGCCAGGGGACATTTTCGACTGAAGGTGGTCTCGCTAATGGGCCTGATACCTCTGGGATATCGTGTTAACTTAAGTCAATGCCTATTTTAATGATTTGGCTTTGCTCTACGCTAGTTTAACTAGTGTGGATTTTGAAAAGTGTTTGGGAACCCGAGTGGACAACTGCGAGCTGAAACAATGAACAACTACCGGCCAATGTGGAACCAACTAATTGCTCATTGTTTTGAGAATTTTGATTTTTTAAGTGGAGAAGCGATCGCGAATGCACGCGTAATTACTTTTTTCCTAATGCATTCTAATTGTGTCATTTGGCGGAACCTGTATGCCATAAATGCAATAATTCATATTTTACGAAAATTAAACACATAAGCAAATAAGTACAAAAAATTAAAATTATTACATTCCCGAATAGTTAGTTCAAATAGAGCAAATAAGTTAGAAAAATATTTTGCTTAGAACTTAGTTAAATCTCCAGCAGAGTCGCCATTTCTGTTTTATCGCATTTTTCATTTCCCTTTTTCTTGAAAAGAAAAAGTAACTTCTTTTTTGAAATGATTTTTGACTTGAATTAAACTCGAAAATATATAAAAATTCTCAAATTCAATTAAAACAAAGTCGCCACTTAATTTAGAAAAATTAAGAAAAACTTTTTAAAATTACTTAAAGACTCAAAACAGATTAAAGACTTTATGTTTGAAAATATTCCTAGTAAGAAGTTCTTATTAACATTTTTAGAAGGTTTCTATGGATCTAAAAATGTCCGCTAACACGCGGTTATTTATAAACGCTCAAATCGTGCTCTCCAAGTAGGAGGCCACGACGATCGCGTAGTAAAAACAAAATTTATAATTTCCAACGAGTGTCGGGGTCGTACCCAAGGGAATAATGTAGTCGCCATCGAGCTAATAAAGAGTTCAAGCAACTTATTGAAGTTCAAATAACAAAAAAGGGAAAATATATCAAAAAGGGGGGTTTTAGACTAAAACTAATAGATAAAGAAAAATCAAATAAAAGATAGAGTGATCAATGGCTTTCACCTTGCTTTCACCAAGAAAGGATAACAAGGGAGAATTGGGAGTGGAAATTCAATTCACAAGACTTGCACCCAGTTGACACCTAGGTAGTCTTGGCTAAAGGTATGCCTAACTGTCTCTAGACCAATCGAGCATATATCTCGTGTGTTTTCTCTTGAACTAACATAAGTAAGCAATAAACCAGCCAATTAACTTGGGGAGGTCGTCCTATTTCTAGCTCGGACCCTTAAATGGGAGATTCCTGCGATTAGAGATATTCCTAGCCTCCGATCTAGATGGATTCCCAAGTACCCACTAGTGAATCTTCCCGAATTCGAGAATTTCTCTCTCGAGCAAAAACCCAAATTAGAAAGCTAAGTCAATGTTTGCAACCATTGACTATAAATTCAAGCAATGGACGATTCAATAGTCCCAAATAATCTAACAAGAACAAAATCTATATATGAATTCAATAACCCAACAAGTAGTATCTCCAATAAAAACCCAAAATCTCAAGTCAACAATACAACAATAAAATAGCAATTAAGATCAAGAGTTGAAGAATGGAAACTAAAGATTTTACAATAAAGAGCATCCAAATCTTCACTCCTATTGTGGAGGTTGATGAACTTGCTCTCCAATCTTGCCAAAAGTTCTAAGGATTAGCCAATGGTATGTTTCAAGATGGCTTGGAAGTGTTTTTATGTGAATTGGGGTTTCTCCAGATGTGAAATTCCAAAACTGCCCAGCTGCTCCACTTTCCTTCTTCGCCTACGCGAAAGGTCTGTCGCGTACGCGAAGTATCTTTGTCTTGTTGAACTTCATGTACGTGGTCAAGGGGTCATTTTCGCAGAGTATTTCCTCAGTTTGCCTTCGCGTTCACGGCTGGGACCCCGCGTTCGCAAAGGCATATACGGCTGCCAGCTACTTGACTTTCCAAATGGTCTCCTTTTGACTTGTTTTCATCCGAATTGATCCTGAACTCTTCTAAAACACAAAGACCTGCAAATTAGATGTAATCCATGTCAATTGCACTATTTTCCACTTTAAACTAGCAAAAGCATAAGCTTAAAGGCTAAATAAGTAGAAAATACCGATTTATCAGTTATCTGGCTATTTTTCTAACTTATTATTTAACTAACTTGTGGAAAACGGGATTTATTTGCTAAAAAGAAGAGAGTTATTTATGAAATCTTTTTGTTTGTATAAAAAGTAAACCATTTTTAAAACGGAATTTACAAGTGTAACTTGATGATAATTTCTGAAGAACTCACACAAAGTTCCAAATATTTAACTGTTTTTAAAACAAATAATTTTGCAAAAATTAAACATGGTACTCCGAAGGAAAAATAACTAAGTTAATAAAAGAAGTTAGTTTTTACAAAGTCCAAATTAATACAAATAAATTTAAACTAAAAGTAAGGAGAAGTTGGGTTTAGGCACTTAGGCCCACATCCCTACAAATGTCCATATCGAACTACCAATTTATTTTGGGTTAAGCCCATTTCATCCGCTCCTCTACTTTGGTCATCCCTGTATATTAGTTTCCCTTTCATTTCGGGTGTCGCACTTAGGCCACACATATCTTTTTCTTCGATCAAATTTTAACCCTTTTTTGGGGCCTTGAGGTTGACTCAACAGAAGAGGTACTACTTAGGCTTGGCCCAAGTAATGAAATGCGAGGGTAAGAATCCATTTGGACTCGAGGTAGTTCATGCAAAGAAAAATAATGAAAGCTTAGCATATATGTAAATAGAACAAAAGTAATCAGTTAAGCACATATTGACACGTAGTCAAATGGACACACACATATCTTCCACTTTGATAAATTCACTATATGCATGCTAAAACTAGATGAAATATCGTACTAATTTGTTCCTACACAGCAGATTTCAAAGTATGACAAAAACATGTTGCTTCCCATGTTTGGACTAAAAATAACAAGAAAGGAGATGAATTGAAACAAATACCATGCCTTTTTTCTAAAAAATTAAATGATAGACAAGAACTTAATGCCACATAAGAGGCCTCAATTTCATAATAAATACCCCACAAGGGAAGATGACATGAGAACCACAAATGCTCAGAATGTAAATTCACTCACTTCTCGATAGATTTTAACATAAAAATCCATATAATAAAAGACATAGGGTTGTTGCTCAAGACACATAGCAGGGAGTAAGGGAATGATTTTTTTAAAAATATTTTTCAAGGGAAACATTTTGGACATAATGCAATATGGGAAACTAATTGATCGTAGCCATACGCAACCAAAATGGAATTATAAGTTCAAAGCAGAGGCTGGTTAAATACACCAAATAGAGAAAAGAAAACATAGGAAAAAGAAGTCGACTTCACTCAAAGAAGATGCTCTCTAACAAGTAGGCTTTAGGGAAAGTTATTAAACTCAAACATAACCAAACAACAAGCCAATATCGCTAGACATGTCCACATGAGAGGGTTGATCTTACTAAAAAAATGATTCCTTTGAACTAAGTTTAAGAACGAAAAAAACTAATCATGCATTATAAAACATTAGGCAGTAAGAAAACAAAGAAAGGAAAAGATTTTTGCTCAAAAGGAACACTACTAGATAGTTTCCAAAACAATTGTAACATGATTATTTTAAGCATAAAATTGATCCTTAAGCAAAATACGTACTCAACGGCTCAAGAAACATGCAACGACTAATGACTTAAACACACCAACAATCATGGTTTAAAACAATCTTTAAATTTCAATTAAACGAGAGGAATTGGAGATGGCTCTAACTTTAAAATTACTAAACCAATCAAGTTTTGACCCAAATTGAAAGCAAACAAGCTACTGGAAGAAAAGAGAAGGCAAGTTGATCAATTAAACAAGAACAAAACTACAGAATCTAAGCGAACTTTGGTACAGATGAAGGAGCTAAAACCTTTTTTGAACATACCGGATCAAATAGAACAGCAAACTCGAGGAAAGGGGATGGGGATAGTGGAAAAATCAGTTTTTTTATGAAGTTCTAAAATCAAGCTATGAGCTTAAGTGACAAACATTTCTTCAGTCAATCAAATATACTTGAACAGATCCTTGATATGCCCTAAATAGCAATATAACTAAAAGTACAAATCGAAATTTGCAAGGACCAAATATTCACACATATAGCAGAGAAGAACCAGACACTCTTTTGAGAGTTTTTCAGTAATAAATTTTCAAAGATGAAAGCATATCACAGTGAAGATGCACTTTGCTTTCTTTGATTCGGTTCTAAAAACAATACATAAGAACAAGAGATTTTAATCTCAAATCATAGTCAATTACCCTCCTTGTGATATTGCGAATCAAAGAAGTTTAATGAACATCCAATCCAACGAAGAACTAATCAAATAGGGAATAGTTCTCATATCAAACAACTAAAGCAAAACAGTATCCATTAGAGACTTAGTGATTCTTAATGCCTATCAAACATGCTACAATCAGTGTTCATGTTACTCAATAAGAAGAATAGTAGTGCCAAATGCGCTTAAAAAATAGGTAGAGGCTTCACATGTCCATCTCACATCAAATACGCTATTAAAAATGATATATAAATTATACTCTAATTCAAGTCTTCCCTACATCAACACACCAAAAATTTCATTTTAAAAAAAAAACATTCAAGAATACTAGACAATACTACCGTCATCTAGACAACAAAAATTCTGCCAAAATTTGAAAACTTTTCAACAGCACCAGTAATCTAACCAACTCTCAAATATGAAGGCCTCACCAATATCAAACATATATTTTCATACAAGACAAGTCGAAAACAACCTAAGATTTCAATAACAAAGTAGAACAAAAAGGAGAGAGTGAACAGAAAATCACCTATTTGCAAGCAGCGATTGGAATTTCGAGCTTTATCAAAACTTGGACTATTTTCACCGGAACTTGATTGTTTGGAGTGTTTTTCTCTCTGAAACCTTTGGCTACATGAGATTAGTGGAATGCTCCATCAAAATCTCCATGTTTTCCCCAAAAGCTAGCTACCAATCCATTGTAGGAGAGGGTTATTTATAGAGAATTTTGCGTCTGAAAAGGGGGGAGGGGGTGGAAACAGAGGGCAATTGTGGGAATTTTGAATTGCATGAAATGGATAAACTTTCATTGCAAGGATTTGGTAAGAATTTGTATGAATTTTCCCTAATTTCATGGATAAGACGCCACCTAGGGATGTCTCTAGAACATTCTCCACTTCCAGCAAATGAGTTGACGGAGGTGGGTTTAGATGGAAGTAGGACACTTGGTTGGTGTCATTTTGGAGATGTAGTTGTAGCATTTTCAATGAGTTATCATTGCTGCTATTTGGGAAACATTGGGAAATGGCTTGTTTGTATGAAGAATATGAAGTGTAAGGTGTCATTTGGCTCTATTGTTGTGAGGAAAAGAGACAGAAGAGATAAGGGTGTATCGGGTAGGCCAGAGCGGGTCGGTTTAAGGAGTGGGCTGGAAAATTAGTTTTTGGGCCACATAATTGGCTGAAAACAAAGAGTTTATAAGCTGATTTAAGGAATGACCACATTTTGTGAAATATGGTCAGATTTAATTTAAATAACTACCAAATTGAGAATGTTTAGTGAAGCTCGGCCATGATTAAAATAGATGAATTTATGGGAATTAATTATCTTAGCTTCTTTAATCAAAACAAAAGTAAAATAACCATTCTTTTATAGTAAAATTATCCTGTTTTAGAATTAAAAGACTCATTGTTTGATTAAATTCGAGGAAAATAAAATATTCCTAATTTAAATACGGTTTTTTCTTGGGAATGATTTTCAAAAATAATTTTTTAAGTAAAAACTATATAATTTTGTATAATTAAATATAGAATATATATATATATTCTAACTTAAAATGACAAAATTAGCACCAAAATAATTTTGAAAATATTTTACTTTTATAAGAACAATAATTTCAAAGATGTTTCTGAAATTGAAAAAGATCAAAATTAATTCGTAATATGGCGGGTAAAAATTAGGTGTCAACATCACAAAGATGTTAGAAATTCAAAAGGTCGAGGTAGGAGAGCTGTTGAAGAATTTGTCATTCACTCTGCTCATGACTCCCCGGTCATCTGGTAATAGTAGTTTAAAATCTACCAATAGCATGTCATGTCAAGAGTTGAATGAAAAAATTAAGGTAAAACATGATGAACGTAAAGAGTATGACAAAAAGTTTGAAAATCGAGAGAAGCCAAATCTAGGAGAGATTAATGTGGTTAATCTTGGAGATGACGGTCAAATCAAAGTAATCAGAATCATTGCTCACTCAACAAAAGCACAAAAGAGGAAGCTCACCAGTTTGCTCAAGCCATACATCGATTTATATGATTGGTCCTATGATATGCCAGAAACAACCACCAACATCATTTCCCACAAATTGTCGGTTCAGCCAGAATCTGATCTAGGGAGTTAGATAATTGATCTTATCCCCGTCAAGATGAATGCAAACGAATATTCACACCAAATTGATGAAGACGTCTTGACATCCACAGGGTGCTATTTGAAGAATCCTTAATTGTGTATGAGGTGAATAGTCAAGGGTGGCCTGAGCTGATCAACTTAGATGCAATCAAGAGATACTATGCCTGAGAGTGGTGTTTCTTTTATTCTTTTCATGAAATTGTACTTTCTATTTATACTTGTCTCTATGTTTGTAATAACTTAAAAACATCCTAAACTCTTTGTACAAATCACATTTGACCTGAATTCTGAAGAATGAGACACGTAGATGGCTTGTTTTGTCTTGGATCAACCCCTTAGAAAACCCATCCAATTTCCCTTTGATATCTGGGAACTGTATTTGACCTGATTCCTGCTTCAACGGGATATGTAGGCACCATAACGACTCAGTCATATCACCCTAAGAAATGAAAACTGGGGAAAATTTTTTGAGAAAGGAATCTCGAAAATTGAGAAGGCGAAAATCATTCTCCAACAAATCAAAATGCAAATTATGCCAAAGTGCAACTAAAATGAATGTTCAGAAGAATCTCAAGATCCCAACAGAGTGTCAAATCCCTTATTAACCTCTAATTGGGGAAGTAATTTTAAGAGCGATCTCAAAATTTCCACCAAGCTTCATCTGTGAGTTAAGAGACAAACTCCAAGAGTTTCCCAACACTAGGAGATTAGAGTCTACCTTAGAAATATCCAGCTACAACCAAATTCCAAGGTGGCTTAATCCCCAGCTACGACAAATTTCTCGAAAGACCATTTTCAAAATCATAAACTAAGATGATAATGGATCCCTAGAGATCACCAACAGTGTGTCAGATATGTCAAGTCCTCGAATGAAGGATGTTCGTTAATCTAGTGCATGACATAACAAAATTGGCAGAGACCTTTCCAAATCGTTTCTTCTCAAACTGATTTGAAAAATCTTTACAAATCAATTTACTCCTTGCTAAATTAAATTTGTTGTACATTTACTGTGACCCAGGGAGTCAAGGTAGGCACCCAAAGATACCAAGTGCTCGTAGATGACAAGACATGAGTAGTCGATCAAAGAAGGTCAACACAAATCAATTTTTTCAAAATTAACAATTTTTCTGTGGATGAAGGTTATTCTACGAAGTGATAAGGGACTGACAAAAACTCTGAATCATTCAGTGTATTCAAAGGATTATAATAAGTCTTAACATCTAAGATCAATAAGAAAGAGCCAATACGATTGGGAAAATCCAAAAGCAGTAGAGTTTTCAACAACTAATGACTTTTCTTTTAGTTGTAGGGACCATCAGATAAGGAGAGATCAATGGCATCCTCCTCAAATCCCAACAAATTAGGGATCACAACAAACATGTGGTGTTTAAAAGTGATATTTATAGAGGTCCCCAAGAATGGGTTCTGAGCCATTCACTTACATTTAAAATGACCTCTTACTTGTTTATCCAACTCAAAAGAGGATGATGTTCGCAAACAAAGATATTTTGATTAAACGTTATAATCACTTTTCTTAAAGCTATCCGGAATTTGGGTCTGGTCGTTAGTAAAAGTGACATTCTATCTACTAAACATTTGCCTTGAGTACAAGTACAAGTTAAGGAGTCAATATGATAACAAAATGATCAGATAAATCACAAGATAAGAGATCGATGACATCCTTTTTAAATCCCAGCAAATCAGGGATCACAACAAACATGTGGAAATAACAAAAGTGGCATTTATAGCTATCCCAGAAATGGGTTTTAAGCCAATTGAAATAACCTCTTGCTTGACTATCCACCTAAACAAGGGGATGACATTGCAACAAAGTTATTCATTTAATATTACAAATGCTTTCCTTATGTTTTTAAAATTTGATGGTAGACACTAGCAAAAGCGACACTATGGCTACTAATTGTTTAATTTGAGAGCAGGTAACAGATGATCTTTGGCCTATCAATTATTGCAAAAATCTAGTTCATCGCCTGATTTTGGATGGCGTCTGATAGATATCCCTCAGACTATATGCTTTCAACCCCGACAACAAGTTTTTTTGATCATCGAGGGTGACAAGGCCTTTACCACATGATCAAATATAGTTGCATCTTCTGGCGATCGATGCTCTTGAATGTATAAATATCCTTCAATGTGAGACTTTATCATCTCTATGCAATAACAAATAATGATGCATAAATATCCTCGACGTCAGACTCCACTGTCTCTACGTGATAGTGGATATAAATGCTCTCAATGTCTGACTCCATCATCTCTGCATGACAATATAATAAGGATGCATAAATATCCTCGATGCCAGACTCTACCGCGATAATAGATATAAATTCTCTTAATGCCAGACTCCATCATCCCTGCATGATAATAGGGATGCACAAATATCTGTGGAATGAATATGAATACATAAATACCCTCGACATCAGGTTCCACCATCCCTATGTGATAATGGATATAAATGCTCTTGGGTCGATCCTGCACATCAAATATGACATAGGGACACCTCTGTATGTCATCCTTATCAAGATCGGTTTGAGAGGAAAATAGTATTTGCAGTGAGTTTGTATCTACGATATTTAATGATGATGGCCCTTGTAGCATGTCCTTCGCGGTGTGGTCCTTGCGATATGGTCCTTGCAATATGATCCTTGTGATATGGTCCTTCCGACATGATTCTTGTGATATGGTCCTTGCGACATGATCCTTGGTCCTTGCAACATGATCCTTGTGATGTGATCCTTGTGATATAGTCCTTCGAACATGATCCTTGCGATATGATCCTTGAGACATGATGCTTGTTATATGGTCCTTACGACATGATCCTTGTTACATGGTCCTTGTGACATGATCCTTGCAATATGGTCCTTGCAACATGATCCTTGTGATATGGTTCTTATGACATGATCATTGTTATATGGTCTTTGTGACAATGATACCTGTGATATAATCCAATGTGATACAATGTAATATGACATAACATGATGCAATGCAATATGATGTAATATATGCAACGTGATGCAATGCAGCATGATGTAATGTGATATGATACAGTGCAATATGATTCAATATGATGCGATATAATGAAATGTGATGCAATGCAACATGATGCAATGTGATATGATGTAGTGCAATATAATGCAATATGATGCGATATAATGCAATGCGATGCAATGGCCCATAGGGAAGTTATAGAAAAAATTGACAGACCAAGGGTTATCTATAAGTCGCGACATATCTAAGTTGATATTGTGCAGGATTACCCAAGGGCTAACAATTCAAGGGAAATCATTAAGTCATGTTACATCCAAAATAAGATAAAAGTGCAGGATAACCCAAAAGTTGACAATTCAAGGGAAATCTGTAAGCTGCCTCTATCTAAAGTCGGATAATGTGCAAGATTACTCAAAAACTGACAATTCAAGGGACATATGTAAGCCACCTCTATCAAAAGTCAGATGGTGTGCTAGATTACCTGAAGCCTGAAAATTTAGGGAATATCTATAAGTCACATCGATATGGATAATGCACTACACATTACCCCAAAGTCATATGCAAAAACAACTACCAATAGTTGCGAGGGCTATCGCATCAAAAGAACGCTACAAACCATTATGAGGACCATCACATTGCAAAGGGCTATGAAGGTCATCATATTCAAGGATCATAATATCTAATTGCTAAAAAGGCAATCCTATCTGATGGCTACGAAGGCTATCATGTCTATTTATTGCAGAAGTCATTATTTCCTAAGATAGGGACATGAAAGAATGTCATCTCCTTCAGAAATCAACATATTCAGAAATGAGGTACAAAAGCTATCTCTCCTAATTGAACTACTCTACTACTAATAATCTTGTTTGAAGATATTACCGAGAGCATCCGAGAGGATGAAAATCTTGAACCAAAACAACAGGTTCATATCACGTCAAAAGGACGTCACAACATAGGATTTGGACATAATCTAAGGATGAGGTATGGCAAAGGAATTATCTCTCCAAATAGAATTATGTTACTACTGACAATCTTGTTTTAAGATATTATCGAGAGCATCCGAGAAGGATGAAATTGTCAAAACAAAAACCATAGGTGCGGACTACGCCAAAAAGGACACAACAGAACGTGGAACTTTTTCTTAGGAGAAAACTGGGACATAGTTCGAAGAGGAATATCAAACTCTTTGGATGCGAGTTGAGTGACAACTTCCATCGCCATCAAACCACACCCCTATCAGAAGGCATGTGGGTATTTTTACCTTTTTTTCAGTTTCAGTTTCACATCAAGCGTAATTTCTAAACTCACACTGGAAGCAATACCCTTCTCTTTCAAATTTGGGTGACAAATATGTCACTATCCAATTTCTCAGGTCATGATGGCACCTACAACCCCTGTAATGACCCTTCCGGTTATTTCCACGTATACGTTTTCCTTAAACTGTTAGGGCTTGTTTGTAGTGGCCCCAAGTCATTTAAGGCTGGTCGGGACCGGTATTTCGGCGCCGGGTCCATTTGTTTGATCGTAAGGTTCTTTGATAAATTTTCTGAACTTTGGGTCAAATGTCTCAGGGCTTTTCTCTCATTATATAAAGATTTAAAAGTACACCAAAATATCAAATCGAAGGTCTATGAGTCTAGTTTCCAACGCATAAAACCTCACGTCCAACTGATCTCGGAGTAAAAAGTTATGACTGTTTTACCGCGGACTGTCTGGCAGAAACCGGGTTGCGAACCGGGTCGCAAACCGGGTCGGGTCAAACTCGATTTAAGCCTCAACTTCACGTTTTAAAACGCCATTTCAGTTCCGAAACAGTGAGAAAACATAAGGGAGGGTTCTAAATCGTGCGATGGTGAGTTGCAAACTTAAATTTAAGAATTTTATTAACATCATTTGAAAATGTTTTATTTAAAAGTCGAATGTGGAAGAAAATTATATTATTATTACCTTTTCAAAATATTTTAAAGGTTTATGGAAAATATTTTTGATACGATATAATTGTATATGTATTTATTTTATAGGGTTTTTATACATTGTAATATTTTAGCGGAGATAGTAAATTTAGTTATGTTAAAATTTATTATTATAATATAGTAGGTTTTATTTAAAATAATTTTCTAATGATTATGGTATGTTCAAAAATTATATTTATTATACCACAAATTTATGCAATACCCGAATATATAAGTAATGAGATAAGGCTTTTTGTTTTGGGTGTTTGACACCTCCACTCCCACGTGGAAGTGGAGGGAGTGTACACCATGTGTGCAGCAGGTAGCATTTATATATGTGCATATCAAAGCTCAGCAGATACCTATCAATTTATATTGATGTTTCTTGCCAAATTACTCAAAATATTGTTGTTGCATACCATCCTAATTCACGTTAAGGAAGATCCTTACGGGAAAAATCATTTGACGCTATATCTTGTCACCTAAAGAAAATCGATTATCTACGTCAAATTATTCAAGCCCGAGTTCAAGTTTGATTTCGTTTCGGAGCTTCTTTTCGGAGAGGTTCGAGCTTGTCATCGGACGACAGGTAGGTTACGGTTTATTTTCCCTAGACTCCGCATATATAGAATAAAATTGTATTAATGGGCATCCTTGGGTTGGTTTATTAAGTTGGTACCACAGACCTTGACCGCTTTATTCATGTGGGCCTGTGCAGGGTCGATAGGTTGATTGTAAGCTGCTGGGCAGCTATTGTGTTTGATCATACCATTTTCATTCATATAAAATGGTTTTATACATGTTTTACTAAGGTTTGTGGCTTCGGGCCTACGGACACTATTTTCTAAACCTTGCATGGCCCGGGGGGCCCGTTTTGATGGAAAAAATTTGGAAATGGTTTGATTTAAACTTGTGAATATTCTTGGGTAAAAGAAAGTAAAATTATGATTTAAATCACCAGTTTTACGATTAACGCTAGACTCGGCAGGGCCGGAGTGCTAGTTGAGTTTTCTTGCTACTTGAGATGATTTTTAGCCTCGGTCAGACCGAGCACCTGAGATGACTTTCTACTGTTTAGACCCGGTTATGCCTGGGCACCCTTGGAGGGGTTGTTTTTTGAGATATTTTCCTACTACTTTAGTCCTGGACAGGGTCTGGGCATGCATATTCGAGATTGGGTCTCTATCTTGATACCAGACTTGTTTCCGGATGACATGTTTGATACTGAGTTTTAGTATGGGGTCTGGGACCTCCATGGACCTTGCCATCCGGGCCAGGGGCTACGGGTTACGTGTGCCGAAGGAGGGGTATACGGTGGAGTAGAGGTATACGGGCAGTGTCCTTCCATGGAACCTGCCTGCTGGGCCGGATCGGTGCCGGAGGAGGTACATACAGAGATACCATTTCACTTGAGATCTTCATGCATCATATCATTCATTGTTTGAGGCTCCACCCTTGTTTGTTGTTTGTTGATTGTACGCTCCGGTAGTATGGGATGCCGGAGGGTTTGTTTTCACTTGTTTGTATTCCTCGGTTGTATGGGCGGCTGGGGGACTGTAGGTAGACTTTTGCTATTTACTTACAGAATTGTTCCCTGTTACGGTTAAGTATGAAATTGGTTACTGCTAGACTGTTAGTTTCTGGATTTGAGATTGATATGATTAGTTGAGTTTGATTCATGTCTCTGAGCATGCCTATTATTACTCTTTCTCTCTTCTTCTTACACTTGAGGTTACCGGTATACCGTCCATTTCGTAAACTTATTATGTATACACTGTTATTGCAAGGACCCCAGGTGCGTATTTCTTACTTTCACCTGTGCCTATGGTGTGTATATTCTGCTTACTGGCCTCACATGTGGTTCTGTTGATTTCCCTCTGGGCTAGTTCCTGTGTACCTTTCGTTGATTTCTGTGACTACTTGCTTCTATTCTGTCTGTTACTACACTTTTATATTATATGTGCCCAGTCGGCCTATGATACCTACTGGGTACCTTATGCTTCGCATTTGGTGCTCACCCCTACCCCCTGCATCTTTGGGTGCAGATCCTAGCGCGGGCCATCTCCGTTAGATCGCTGTGATTCGTGCTTGGAGATCTGTTCGGGACTACTTCAGACTGAGGGTGAGCTCTTGGCGATCGGAGCTTAGCTTTAGTTTATCTTTTGCTTCATGTACTCTATTACCATTCAGACACATCTGTATATATTGTCTGGATCATTTAAACTCCATGTATGTAGTTTTGGCTCTATACTATGATACCAGGTCTTGGGGTTTGGTTTAGTTTCCGCATATGTATATATTTATAGTCCTTTTATCTGTTCTATTCGTCTTGTTCTCTTATTTGTTAGATAGTAGCCCATTACTAACTGTTCTGGGCTACGGGGATTGGTTCACCTACCGGGGGTTGTAGGTGCCATCATGACCGAGAAATCGGGTCGTGACACCCCCCCAGTAGGTGAACCAGTCCCCCTAGCCAAAAACTGTTAGTAATGGGCTACTACCTAACCAATACGCACAATAAGCAGAAATAAGCAAAAGCATATATAAAATAAAGACAATACGGAAGCAACAACCCTAATATAACATAAGGAAACTACACCAACAAAACGACTTGGTATCGAAAGTACATGAGTTTCTAATAGAATACAAGTAATAGAGATAACAAAATAGTAAATACAACTATCTTTCGAATATACAAAGAGTAAAAAGATAAGATGTGGTCAAGACCCGGTTGGCAGGAGCTCACCCTAGTCTCGAATATCCAAAAGCTGCATGAGTCTCCATGAGATCAATGGTGAAACCTCACACTAATATCTACACCAGAAAGATGCAAAAGTGTAGTATGAGCACCAATTGCTAAGCAATGGGTACACAGTAGGCATCATCGGCCGACTGAGTGCATATAAGATATAAAGACAGTAACTAGAAGATAACAAAGAAGCAGTCACAGAAGCAATAGAGAAAGCACATGGAAACTAACATAGATAGAAGTCAACAAGAATTACAAACAAGATATGCTAGCCACAAAAGATATATATACAACACAGAACACAAGTGAGGGAAATAAGAACACACCTAGAGTCCTTACAACAGTAATATATATATATATATAAAAAGAGAGTGTTTAGAAAGATGGCAGTATACCGGTAACTTCAAGTAGAAAAAAGAATGAAGGAAAACAAGTAAACATAATCAAGCTAGAAATAATATGACTAACGGAATCATGCTTAAACACCAATTCAAGAGTAGACAATTAGATAGAAATCTCAGAATTACAACCCTGGGATGGAATATGTTAAGCCACAGAAACCGAAACCACTAATCAACACCATAAAAAAGGTAGGATCCGCTAACCCCTAAATACTAACAAGACCACATAAATAGTGCCTCAACAATCTAGGACCCACTAGTCCATCAATAATAAAAAGTCTAATAATCGAAGCCTCAATAAGCTAGAGCCTACTAAACCGCTAAAGCCTACTAAACCACCAAGAACCGAAGACAAGAGTAATATAATCTACCTACAGTCCTAATGGTCGCCCATACAATCGAGGAATATAATAAAGTGAAAACAAACCCTCTGGTATCCTATACTACCGGAGCGTACACTGTGTAAACAACAAACAAGGGTGGAATCCAAATATAATATGCATGCTGGTGTGATATGATAGAACCAATGTGATAGTAACCCTGTAGGAACCTTCTCCGATTCCCATTGGCCCAGTATGAGGACCCATGGTGGGACGTACCTGCTATACCTCAACTACACTGTATACCCCACCTCAGACACACTCAGCCCATAACCCTTGGTCCTGGAAGAGCAGGGCCCATGGAGGTCCTCAACCACATATAGTAACGAATGCAAAATCTAAAATTAGGTCTAGATAAGCAATAAAAATCTTATAGTACATTCCTGGAATCAGACCAGGTTTAAATCAGTAGTAGTCTCAAAAACCCTCATAAAGGATGCCCATAGCGTATTTAGGTCTAAATCCATAATAAAAATATGTCGAGCACGCTGGCACAGCCGAGTCTAGAATAAGTGTGAAAACTGGTGATAAAATCATTGTAATATACTCTTTACTCCAAGAGATTTCATAAAAATCAGTTCCAATACCCGTCCATAATCATTTTACCGAAAATGAGCTCTCAGGGCAATGCAAAGTTTAGAAAATCGTTTATAGTAGGCCCAAAGCCAAATCAGTAGTAAAACCTGCAAAACAATCCTTTTCATGAATGATATGCTCGCAAACAATAGACTATCCCAACGGCTAACAAACATTCCTATCGGCCCTGCATAGGCACATCTGCATTACAGCACAAATATTCAGCCTAAAGTAATATCTCGATGTTCGAGACTCACAAACATTCCCAAATATCCCACTGTCTATGGTCTAGAGGCATATACGAAGGCCAGACGGGGCCATAAAGGTAATGTCACAATAATACAATGAGTACTACAAACAATGTAAGAAATATAGCCTAGTAAACCAACCCAAATATACTAATTAATGCAGTTATAGCCTATATACATAGATTCTAGGTAGGGAAAGCCATAACCTACCCGTCATCCAATGACTAACTATTAGAACAACATCGTCAAAAGCTCGAACTGCTTCAGGAAGTCCAAAATTTCAAAAAGACAATCAACACAATATTTTACGCGTCAATATGAAGCGAATGATACCCATAATGCTAGAAACATAGCCGGCTCAAAATCTGGGTCACAAGCAAGCCCGTGGGCCCCGCAACTCAAAGCTAGAAATGAAAAACACCACGGTCTTTCCCACATTCCCGAGAGAACATGCTCCAAAATTGAGCGGATTTGCACCAATAAATTGGCTCAAAATAGCCAATGATCCAAGAAATTAAAGACGGGAATTCATGGAAGAAAATAGGAAATTAAAGAGAAACTTACCCGATTTAGAAGTTAATAAATGCTCAAGGATCAATAATATAACTCCTCCAAGCAGCTGGGATGAACAAGGCATGAAAAATGGTGGCTTTGGAGTTATTTCAATGGAGGATATCATTTTTTGGTTAATAGAAAATGAGGGAGAAAGAGAAGGCTGGCCAACACTTTAAGCTGCCATGCCCAGGCGCATGAGCGCCTAGGTGCAGGACCACCCAGGAAGCGCAGGTGCGCTAGTGCCACGGCGGGCACAAAGGCGCAGCCGCTACAGCGCTGGCACAGGCGCTACGACGCTAGCACTCCCAGAAGAGAAGGCACGCCCAGGCGGGCGGGCATGTAGGGGCGCTATAGAGGTGCAGGCACGACCCAGGTAGCTCCCTAGCACCATACCAAATGTAAACAACACAGAAATATGCCAAGGGCAGATTTTACAAGCGGTGGGCCCCCAGGAATGCATCCGAGGTCTTGCGAACACAAACAAGCTGAGCTATTCAACTAGAAACAATGTTTCGGATCCAAATCAATTGATTAAAATTGTATCAAAGGTCGATTTAATGAAAGTGGGTCCCACACCCAAAATCAACCGTTAGGACAACTATTCTAAAATGGAACCTAAGGGGCAAAATAGGTCCGAAAGCCTAAGGACCCAAACCAATAGTCCCTCTACCTAAAGTCGACATTCCAGAGTAACAGCGCTGGAGAAATTTCCATCTGAGGCCATATTCTTAAAATGTTGACCAAAGTTAAACATACAAGCCCAACTACCGTGGAAACACAGAGTAAGAGAGAATTCCAAGATGAAAAGCTCTTGGATCCCAACCAAAGGTCCAACTAGACCAAAGTCCATGCTCCAGAGATAACAGAACTGTCTGAATTCAATTTCAAGCATGATTACCAAGAATGTTGACCGAAGTTAATGATTTCCTAAGTTAAGGTTCTAAAATAGGGAAATTACAATAAAAACAAAAAAAATGGCTCAGGAACCAAACTACCGGTCTCGGCAAGCCATAAATGACTTAGGGCCACTGCATGAAAGCTTTAACAGTACAAAGAAGGCAAAAATGCGTAAATAACCAGAAGGGTCATTACAAAACACCTCGAGCTTTAGAAATTATGTCCAGGGAAAATCTTACCTATGGGTGTGAAGTACACCACATTCATGGTTATGACGTTGTAAGCCTGTTTTCCATAACTCAAATTATTTGTCACTCATCCCGAGCCAAAGGTTATTTTAATATAAAGATCACCTTTTCCACCGATTGAGTCAAATTACAAGCAACTTGATTTCCTAAGTCTTGGAATATGTAGGTGGGCATTATGTTGAAAACTCAGATGCATTCTAAACTCCCCCGAATCCTTTTACTCTCATGCTTTTCGAGCTCTCCTTAATCCAAAGCCAGAATAGCTTTTGAATTCTTTAAAAATCGTGCATAAAATCAAGCATTTTGATCTACAAGTGACATGAATTCTTATGTAACCTCAGATATGTAGGAAATTTAATACCAGAGTTTGGCCATAATTCTTTGAAATTCGGGTAAGAATCAATCGCTTCGTAGATATGAATTTATGGTCAGACAAAATTGGGTACGTCAATTCTCTTTGCCCAGGGTTCCTTGCACTCACCCTACCCAAATAAAAGGGGCAGTTGTTGACACCCAAATTTTTTCTCCACATTCGTAATTAATTTCGAGCTTCTACTATCTTAAACAATTTCGAAATAATTATCTTTATAAGATTCAATGGTTTTCAAAATTAATTTGAGGATAATTTAGTAATTCTAGGTGAAATATGTATATTCTATATTTAATTACATAGAAATATATAAATTTTACATAAAAGAAACATTTTGAAAATTAATTTAAATGAAAATCATGTTTAAAGTTGTCAAGAAATGGTTGTATGATTAATTCTTTGATTTTAAAATAGGTAGTCTTAGTTGTCAAATATAGAATCTTGTTTAATTAATTAAGGATTTAATTCATTTGAATTTCGGCCTTGTATCCCTATTTCATTTAGTTTGACTACAAGCTAAATCGGTTTGGTTGTTATTTCAACCAAAATCTGGCCACATTTGCAAAGCAAAGTGGCCAGCTAATAAACCCATTTCAATTCTAATTTTAGCCACACCTTAGCCCATCAAATTACTCCCCAAGCCCAATTATTTCCCTCCGACCCGAGCCCATTTCCCCTTATTTCATTAGCACATATACGACATCAACACATATACTCCCTCAAAACAATTCACACGCCTCATGCTCCTCAAATTTCCCTAGAAAGAATGCACCCCTCAACCTAACGCTCCTTGTACAAGCTTCTCCCATTCTCACCTTCTTCTTCTCTCTTCAGTACCAACCCATATCAAACCCTAACATTCACAATGCTCAACAACAACAACAACTCCAAAACACAACAACCACACTAACAAACGACGCCCAAATCTCCCAAACTCCACCTATTCCTCTGTGTCCTTCGTCTATATCACAACTAAAGAACCACGAAGGTTCTCGAAAGAGGACATCTGGCTCCTCCAACATTCCTATTCCTTTAATTGTGGCAAAATTAGCTCGAATTCATACTAATTAGTACATGCATGGCTTAATTTCATTGGAGACGAGCTTGAATTAAAAAATCCCTAAGGTTTCTACTCTCTTTACCCTTTGTTTATCCCCATATTTTCACTCTCAAATTCCCCTATATTAACCACGAAGGCTTATTTGAATAGGGGATGGATTTTCAATTCTGAAGTTCTTTGGAGAACCACTCTCTAGCTTCAAAGAATTGCTATGTTACCGAGTCAAGAAGACACAAAAATATTTCTTAAGATTCTGGAAAAATCATTTTGAACTCTGGCTTGGTCTAAGAGAAGTTCCGGTAAAGCTCATCGTCTCTAGCTCGCTACTCTGAATCAGCTAAAGGTTTCATCTTTTAGTTCTTCTCACGTGATGGAGTATGATGTTTAGTGTTACTATGAATTCAAAAATCTTTGGGCTGGTCTTGTATGATGATTTGTGATTGTTGTGGTGATTGCGGATGAGATTTAAGAGTTTATTTTGTTTTGCTATCTTGTGTTTGATTGAGTCATGAATCCTCCGTCTTATCTAATCATGAGAGTACTCCTCTATTTTGTTGCTAAAAACAATTCAAAAATTTGTTAGAAATTTGATTGTTAGAGAGCATTATCTAGTGCCTTAGCATATTGGAATCTCGTAAATCTGATTGTGCGGACTGCTTGGGTTCATCATGACCATATCAAATATGTTTATGTGAGCATGAACGTATTCTATTCTACATTAGTTTCATCATGTATGTGCATGTTCCAATATGTCTTAGTGGTCTGCAAATTTTAAATGTTCCTGTATCTTCAAAAAAAAATTCATTTGACCACCATAGCCTAATAATTTCATATTTGCCTAAAAGCAGCCCCCTTGGTGATTTCGAACAGATCATGGATCTTTGTTAAGATTAATTTTCAGCTTGTGTCTATTTAAGAAAAGAATTATTTTACTATAACCAACATTTAAGCTTAGTCATGAGATAGCATAAAGGAGAAAATCCGCTTTGAGTTGTTGTTTCCCTTATTGCGGAATGAACTATTTTGATGGATTCTTGTTACTATGGGTTAAAACTGGGTGAATATGAATGTCTTTCAAATTGTGTGTTAATCAAGAGTTTTATAATATGATCCTTCACTTTTCCATGTTACTTCCCTTGCTTTTCCTTCCTCTTTCCGTCGTCAAATCTCATCAATTAAAAGTTGCTTTCGAGATACGTTGGTCTTGGAAGTTTGAAAACCTTTTGTGTTTGAATTTCACGTCTATTTTAATATACCTAGTTTGTTTATCTAAAGGAATTTCTATCAAGTTTCTCTTAGTATAAAATCTCTCTCCTGCCATCATGAGGTCTTTCCTAAAAGTATCAAGAGGAGATCAATATGTTGAAATAGAATCTGCCTAAAATAATTGATAAATTTCTTTCATCGTGAACAAAGGATTGATAGGCACATTTTCTTTTTCTTTTAAATTTGAGTTGTTGTTAGTTGATAATAGTCTAGTTTGGGAATTTACAATGTTTCTCTCTGGATCTTATCTGTCAAGAATTACCCCTGCCCTTTAGATTTTGATAGAATTTTGTTGTTACTGAAATACTTTCATTGATTCGATCAGTTATTAATTCTTTCTCTTTTTTTTGTGTATGTGAAATAGTTCGAGTCCTTTTGGACTTCTAAAATTCCCTTTGCATTTCTTGTTGGACAAGGTCCAACTTGATAACGCTCAAACTACACCTCAAATTAATGAAGCGTAAGCGATCGTTGTCAAGTAAAGAACCCAACAAGGTTGGGGTCGAATCCCACAGAGAATATGGTGAAGATTAAGACTTTAGTGAAGTAGATGACTAGTGATCAATTGTTTCCGATAAATAAAAAGGGGGGGGTTTGTAATCAACGTGAACAAAAGCAACAATAATGTAAGAGAATAATCAGTAGGAGAGAATGAACTAGGGATGAGTTCACCATGGCGTTGTAACAATGTCGATTCTAGGCTTAACCGGGTTCTTTCTATATGCGTGTCACGATGTGATTGCGTAAATTGTATCGTCTAAACGTCTCTCGACCAAATAAACAAATTTCCTTTTCTATTCTCTCGACCTCGAAAAGATGTGCTTTTTAGCTTTCAATCCTAACATCAAGTAGCTTAATCCAGTTACGGCATTAATCATTAGACGAGAGTTAGTAGTCTCGAATCCTTATTGTTAATCAAGTTTTCCCGATTTTAATCTCTTTACTCAAGCAAATTAAATCTAGGCATATTCTAATATTTGCAACCACTAGAAAACGTGACATAAAGTATGATTAACAACGTGACTACATGTAAATTGAACCCAACGCTACCCGGAATCTAAATCGCTACGTTTGCCATGGCTCCCACAACCCTAGTTGCGGGAGTTTTAGTTACTCATGCTCGAAGAAGAAGAGAAAATAGTTGTATTCATAATAAAGAGAAGAAAAGTCTTACAATATAATGAAACAATCAACCTTCCAATATCTAAGAGCAAGAAATACCAAGAACTCACGAACGAATCAAGAACACGAGTTCAATACAAATGAACCGTGTTGTTTGCTCTCCAAAATAACTAAAAACGTGTTTTAACTAATGGGTGAATGAATAAAATAAATAAACCTAACATAGGGTATTTATAGGAGCCAAAGAAACCAAATCCAAAACGGGCTAGGAATCCCCAAAATGCGGGTCGCCGCCTGAAGCCACTGCCTAAGCGTGACGGCCAGGCTTGACGGACCGTCAGGGCAGTGACGGACCGTCGCCTGGGCCGTCACTGCTAGGCAGCAACACTGCCTCCATGCGACGGTCTTGGTGACGGACCGTCACATGTGTGACGGGCCGTCACTCAGGCCATCACTCTTAGGCAGAATCCTCTTTTTCGCGTATTTCCGTTCGTTTCCGTGTTTGTTTCCATTTCCTACAAATACAACATAAAAACATCAAAAACAACAATAGTTGCTTGAAAACGTACGATTGTTCTTAGTAAAAAGGAGTCGAAAGTGACGTAAATTAGCGTCACATCAACACCCTCAACTTAAAACGTTCGCTTGTCCTCAAGCAACATGACACAAAAACAATAAGACGACTCAACTAAGAAAACAAACTCGTGTCTCTAGCAACTCATGGTCATTCAACATCTTATTCCATTTTAAATCAAGCTCCCTCGTAGCCCACAAATGTATGCAACACTAACTTGCAAGGATCCAAACATGTCATTCCGATATGATAGAACATTCTACATACACACGCGCAGCTATCCTAACAATCAATAGACAATACAGAAATCTTGGTGCCCTCACCATAAAGAAATCCCACACACACGATTTGGGACTAGGTAAGCGCTCACACTCACAAATGATTTCAAACAATGCACATGCGATACCATAGGCTTGTTCTTACTATTCTATTTCAGTTCTTCAGAAAGCCGCTCAAGATCACTACAGGACTTGTTTTGGCTTGTAATGAGGCTTCAGGTGCAGGTAGGATACATTTAGGGGTTAGTGACTAAGCCCTCCTTGGAACCATTGACATCATATTACCACACAACTTTACTTTGTCCATCCTTATTCCCCTTTTTTATTTCCTCGTTTCTAGCTACAGATGCGGCCTCTTTGTTTTGACAATTCTTTTTATTTCTTTTTTCGATCTTTTTTTTTTCACTTCTTTTTATTTTTCTTTTCTTAGGCACACACCCGGACTTTTCATTCTATTCACAACCAATCATCTCCATCCCCTTTTTCTTCTCATTCACCTCTATAGTAGCCACCCTCAACTTAGGCTGATTGCCTGAGTTGAGGTGCACGATGTCCAAGGAAGGACTAGGGCCAAAATAGGGATTCAATGTAAAACAGGAATGGTGACAGGTTATTGAAAGAACAAGTTCAATTATGGCTCAAACAGGGATCAAAGGGGTTATTTATATTTGGACGGTCTTTTAGGTTAAGTGGGCTGCACACAAAAAGGGCCTGTGATCCTTTCCTAAGCAACCAAACTTCAAACTTAACAAAATAGACCGGGCAAGTTCTAGATGCATGCACAGAGTAAGAATTTATGACAATTATCTCACACGCTCTTGGCACCAAGAAACTATATCGCTACCAACTATCAAACCACCGCTCGGCTTAAGCATACTCATTCCACACATAATCACACAATGACTTACAAGGATCCAGACAGTCAATTGTTTCAACATAAGCTTAAAACCAGAAAATTTTTAAGGGGCGCTAGTTTGATAAGAAATCGCATGCTTTGCTATAGACACTAAAAAAAAAATTTTAAAACAACAACCTAAACATGCCGGTTCTACTAGATAGCACACCGGAGGGAAAAGAAATCGGCAACAAAAACCCTCGGTGGTGACTCACAGGTTTCCCCACACCCTCAACTTAGACTCATGCATTGTCCCCAAATGCATCCATATGAAAGCGAAAAACTGTGAGAATTAGGAATACCTGTGAAGTCGATCGGACTCAGATTCCGGAATGATGTTGGAGACCGCCAGGGTCTCCAAAACATGAAAACTCGATGGAGTGTGGCGTTTCAGCTTCCTCTTTGGGCTCCATCGCTAGTCCCGACAACTTCTTCGCTCTTTCTTTGCAGATTCTCTTGCGGTGTTTTCGTTTTCTAGGTTTAATTTCACCGCCTTCCTCTACATGTTTCCGCTCTCGCACCATACTTCTTACAACAGCTAGAGTCTCGACCAAACTCATCTCTTCACGGTGCACATCCGCAGGAGCTTCCTCAATAGCATTGATGACCGCGACCACCCTCATGTCACTTGGTTGCTTCATTACTCTGGACACATCGAACTTGACCATTTCATTGTTCAGCCTGAAGGTCAGTTCGTTTTTCTCCATGTCAACCAAGGCTCTTGCTGTGGCTAGCAATGGTCGTCCCAAGATGATGGGAACTTCGAAATCTACTTCGCAATCCAAGATCACAAAGTCAGCTGGGAAGATAAGCTTGCCAATCTTTACTAGCACATCAGACAATATCCCTACGGGTCGCTTTACCGAACGGTCAGCCATCATCACTCTCATGGACGTTGGTTTAGGAGCTCCCAAAACCAATTTGTTATACACTGCTAGCGGCATCAAATTGATACTAGCACCAAGATCACACATAGCTCTTCCGAAGTTGAGCTTCCCGATAGTACATGGAACAGTGAACGCCCCTGGATCTCCTTTCTTTTCCACTAATGACCTAGAGGAAATAGCGCTGCAGTGATGGAGGTTGTCTTCCGGCTCAAAACTTACCGTCCTCTTCTTTGTAATCAAGTCCTTCATGAACTTGGCATAACCGGGCATTTGTTCCAGCGCTTCCACCAATGGTATGTTTATTGAAATTTGCTTCAGCATGGTCATGAAGTTCAGGAACTTACCATCGTCAGCTTTCTTCTTCAACCGCTGGGGGTAAGGCGGTGGGTGTCGAAACATCATAGTTGGAAGCTTTTCAGCTTCCTTGCGTTTCTCCGCGGGCTTTGGAGTTTCCTCCTCTACTGCCTCTTCATCATCCGCAACATCACCTTGAGTCTGAACTTCCGGATGTGATTCCGGTAGTATTTTTCCACTTCTTGTGGTGATCGCCATACAGCTAGCGTCATTCCTCAGATGAGTCGTATCACTCGGCAAGGTACCTGTCTTCCTTTGGTTTAGAGATGCCGAGATCTGACCCACTTGCTACTCCAATTGCTTGATTGCGGTTGAGTGTGACTCCACTACTTGACTCAACGTTGATAACTCCGTCCGCATTGCCTTTACTCCAGAGTCAGTCGATTCCACCTTCAGCAACATCTTCGCCATCATGTTCTCAACTTTGGACGTCTCAGCCTCGCTGCCAGTTTTATCCCGATTGCCAGGTGGTATATACAACCCACCTCTATCGGTGTTGTTCCTCCAGTTTCCTTGGTCGCGCTCTTTGTAGCCACTTTTCTCATAGTGGTTGTCTCGCTGATAGTTCCGACCTTGGTTTCCCTGGCCATTGGCCTGGAAACCCCCAAGTAATTGGCCTCCTCAGTCTCTATACCTTGGGAACCCACCAGCTTGTACCTTCTCTATACTTCCTGACGTCAAGTGCCTTGTCAGGAGATCCAACTGCATTTTCAGGTGCGCCATGTCTTGGTCGCGCTCCTCCTCTTTCCTACGCTGCTCAGCTGACATACCAACTGTATAGGTGCTAGCTGCAACCTCTGAATCTCGTGTGTGCCAGGCCCTGTTGGTCTTGGTGAGCCTATCTAAAATAGCTGTGGCGTCGGCAAAAGTGCGACCCATAAACGCTCCACCTGCTGCGTTATCCAATGTCGGCTTGGTAGCCGAATTTAGTGCCCTGTAGAATGTCTGCATCAAGAATTCGTTGTTCAGCTGATGGTTAGTCAGCTTCTTCTTAAATCGCAACCAAGTCTCGTGCAGTGCTTCGTGCGGTTGCTGCCTGAAGTTGCTAATTTCGTCCCTCAACTGTATCATCCGAGAGGGAGGAAAGAACCTTTCTAGGAAAGCTCCTCTCAACTCTCCCCACATTGCGATAGAGTCGGGGGTCAATTCTGTTAACCACAAAGCTGCCTCATCAGACAGAGACAACGGAAACAACCTGAGCCTGATCGCTGTCTGACTCACTCCTGGCAATTCGAACGATTTGCAGATGCCCACGAAATTCATCAAGTGCTGATTTGCATCGTCACCAGCAACACCGCGGAACACTCCTCTCAAGTTCAGCAGCTGGATCATCGTGCTAGTGATGTTGAACTTGGCTCCGGGCGGTAGCGGTGGAACAATAATGGCGCCCGTAGCGCCAGCTCCATCTAAATCAAGATCCTCATCATTCAGTACCACATCATCCTGCAGACCACCAGCATTCAAATTTTGTTGGGCCTGCAGTTCTGCAGCGATCCTTGCTGCGTCTAAGTGTGCGGCCATATTCCGCCTCAATGTTCTCGCAAGTTCGGGGTCGTAAGGTAAAATTGGTTCCCCCGAACCTCGGGTACTTGGCATGCACAACCTGGACCCTGTCCAAAAACAAAAACAACAAACAAAAATAAAAGCAGGAACTTATGACTAAAAGTCAACTAAACACACCAGACTTAATCAAAAACCGTATTCCCCGGCAACGGCGCCACTATTTGATAACGCTCAAACTACACCTCAAATTAATGAAGCGTAAGCGATCGTTGTCAAGTAAAGAACCCAAACAGAGGTTGGGGTCGAATCCCACAGAGAATAAGGTGAAGATTAAGACTTTAGTGAAGTAGATGACTAGTGATCAATTGTTTCCGATAAATAAAAAGGGGGGGGGTTTTGTGAACAAATCGTAAACAAAAGCACCAATAATGTAAGCGAATAATCAATAGGAGAGAATGAACTAGGGATGAGTTCACCATGGCGTTGTAACAATGTCGATTCTAGGCTTAACCGGGTTCTTTCTATATGCGTGTCACGATGTGATTGCGTCATTTGTATCATCTAAACGTCTCTCGACCAAATAAACAAATTTCCTTTTCTATTCTCTCGACCTCGAAAAGATGTGCTTTTTAGCTTTCAATCCTAACATCAAGTAGCTTAATCCGGTTACGGCATTAATCATTAGACGAGAGTTAGTAGTCTCGAATCCTTGTTGTTAATCAAGTGTTCCTGGTTTTAATCTCTTTACTCAAGCAAATTAAACCTAGGCATGTTCTAATGTTTGCAACCACTAGAAAACGTGACATAAAGTATGATTAACAACGTGACTACATGTAAATTGAACCCAACGCTACCCGAAACCTAAATCGCTACGTTTGCCATGGCTCCCACAACCCTAGTTGCGGGAGTTTTAGTTACTCATGCTCGAAGAAGAAGAGAAAATAGTTGTATTCATAATAAAGGGAAGAAAAGTCTTACAATATAATGAAACAATCAATCTTCCAATATCCAAGAACAAGAAATACCAAGAACTCACGAACGAATCAAGAACACGAGTTAAATACAAATGAACCGTGTTGTTTCTCTCCAAAATAACTAAAAACGTGTTTTAAACTAATGGGTGAATGAATAAAATAAATAAACCTAACATAGGGTATTTATAGGAGCCAAAGAAACCAAATCCAAAACGGGCTAGGAATCCCCAAAACGCGGGTCGCCGCCTGAAGCCACTGCCTAAGCGTTACGGCCAGGCTTGACGGACCGTCAGGGCAGTGACGGACGGTCGCCTGGGCCGTCACCGCTAGGCAGCAACACTGCCTCTATGCGACGGTCTTGGTGACGGACCGTCACATGTGTGACGGGCCGTCACTCAGGCCGTCACTCTTAGGCAGAATCCTCTTTTTCGCGTATTTCCGTCCGTCTCCGTGTTTGTTTCCATTTCCTACAAATACAACATAAAAACATCAAAAACAACAATGGTTGCTTGAAAACGTACGATTGTTCTTAGTAAAAAGGAGTCGAAAGTGACGTAAATTAGCGTCACATCAACACCCTCAACTTAAAACGTTCGCTTGTCCTCAAGCAACATGACACAAAAACAATAAGACGACTCAACTAAAAAACAAACTCGTGTCTCTAGCAACTCATGGTCATTCAACATCTTATTCCATTTTAAATCAAGCTCCCTCGTAGCCCACAAATGTATGCAACACTAACTTGCAAGGATCCAAACATGTCATTCCGATATGATAGAACATTCTACATACACACGTGCAGCTATCCTAACAATCAATAGACAATACAGAAATCTTGGTGCCCTCACCACAAAGAAATCCCACACACACGATTTGGGACTAGGTAAGCGCTCACACTCACAAACGATTTCAAACAATGCACATGTGATACCATATGCTTGCCCTTACTATTCTATTTCAGTTCTTCAGAAAGCCGCTCAAGATCACTACAGGACTTGTTTTGGCTTGTAATGAGGCTTCAGGTGCAGGTAGGATACATTTAGGGGTTAGTGACTAAGCCCTCCTTGGAACCATTGACATCATATTACCACACAACTTTACTTTGTCCATCCTTATTCACCTTTTTTTATTTCCTCGTTTCTAGCTACAGATGCGGCCTCTTTGTTTTGACAATTCTTTTTATTTCTTTTTTCGATCTTTTTTTTTTCACTTCTTTTTATTTTTCTTTTCTTAGGCACACACCCGGACTTTTCATTCTATTCACAACCAATCATCTCCATCCCCTTTTTCTTCTCATTCACCTCTATAGTAGCCACCCTCAACTTAGGCTGATTGCCTGAGTTGAGGTGCACGATGTCCAAGGAAGGACTAGGGCCAAAATAGGGATTCAATGTAAAACAGGAATGGTGACAGGTTATTGAAAGAACAAGTTCAATTATGGCTCAAACAGGGATCAAAGGGGTTATTTATATTTGGACGGTCTTTTAGGTTAAGTGGGCTGCACACAAAAAGGGCCTGTGATCCTTTCCTAAGCAACCAAACTTCAAACTTAACAAAATAGACCGGGCAAGTTCTAGATGCATGCACAGAGTAAGAATTTATGACAATTATCTCACACGCTCTTGGCACCAAGAAACTATATCGCTACCAACTATCAAACCACCGCTCGGCTTAAGCATACTCATTCCACTCATATCACACAATGACCTACAAGGATCCAGACAGTCAATTGTTTCAACATAAGCTTAAAACCAGAAAATTTTTAAGGGGCGCTACTTTGATAAGAAATCGCATGCTTTGCTATAGACACTAAAAAAAAAATTTAAACTAACAACCTAAACATGCCGGTTCTACTAGATAGCACACCGGAGGGAAAAGAAATCGGCAACAAAAACCCTCGGTGGTGACTCACAGGTTTCCCCACACCCTCAACTTAGACTCATGCATTGTCCCCAAATGCATCCATATGAAAGCTAAAAACTGTGAGAATTAGGAATACCTGTGAAGTCGATCGGACTCAGATTCCGGAATGATGTTGGAGACCGCCAGGGTCTCCAAAACATGAAAACTCGATGGAGTGTGGCGTTTCAGCTTCCTCTTTGGGCTCCATCGCTAGTCCCGACAACTTCTTCGCTCTTTCTTTGCAGATTCTCTTGCGGTGTTTTCGTTTTCTAGGTTTAATTTCACCGCCTTCCTCTACATGTTTCCGCTCTCGCACCATACTTCTTACAACAGCTAGAGTCTCGACCAAACTCATCTCCTCACGGTGCACATCCGCAGGAGCTTCCTCAATAGCATTGATGACCGCGACCACCCTCATGTCACTTGGTTGCTTCATTACTCTGGACACATCGAACTTGACCATTTCATTGTTCAGCCTGAAGGTCAGTTCATTTTTCTCCATGTCAACCAAGGCTCTTGCTGTGGCTAGCAATGGTCGTCCCAAGATGATGGGAACTTCGAAATCTACTTCGCAATCCAAGATCACAAAGTCAGCTGGGAAGATAAGCTTGCCAATCTTTACTAGCACATCCGACAATATCCCTACGGGTCGCTTTACCGAACGGTCAGCCATCATCACTCTCATGGACGTTGGTTTAGGAGCTCCCAAACCCAATTTGTTATACACTGCTAGCGGCATCAAATTGATACTAGCACCAAGATCACACATAGCTCTTCCGAAGTTGAGCTTCCCGATAGTACATGGAACAGTGAACGCACCTGGATCATCCTTCTTTTCAACAAACGACCTTGAAGAGATAGCGCTGCAGTGATGGAGGTTGTCTTCCGGTTCAAAACTAACCGACCTCTTCTTTGTAATCAAGTCCTTCATGAACTTGGCATAACCGGGCATTTGTTCCAGCGCTTCCACCAATGGTATGTTTATTGAAATTTGCTTCAGCATGGTCATGAAGTTCAGGAACTTACCATCGTCAGCTTTCTTCTTCAACCGCTGGGGGTAAGGCGGTGGGTGTCGAAACATCATAGTTGGAAGCTTTTCAGCTTCCTTGCGTTTCTCCGCGGGCTTTGGAGTTTCCTCCTCTACTGCCTCTTCATCATCCGCAACATCACCTTGAGTCTGAACTTCCGGATGTGATTCCGGTAGTATTTTTCCACTTCTTGTGGTGATCGCCATATAGCTAGCGTCATTCCTCGGATGAGTCGTATCACTCGGCAAGGTACCTGTCTTCCTTTGGTTTAGAGATGCCGAGATCTGACCCACTTGCTACTCCAATTGCTTGATTGCGGTTGAGTGTGACTCCACTACTTGACTCAACGTTGATAACTCCGTCCGCATTGCCTTTACTCCAGAGTCAGTCGATTCCACCTTCAGCAACATCTTCGCCATCATGTTCTCAACTTTGGACGTCTCAGCCTCGCTGCCAGTTTTATCCCGATTGCCAGGTGGTATATACAACCCACCTCTATCGGTGTTGTTCCTCCAGTTTCCTTGGTCGCGCTCTTTGTAGCCACTTTTCTCATAGTGGTTGTCTCGCTGATAGTTCCGACCTTGGTTTCCCTGGCCATTGGCCTGGAAACCCCCCAAGTAATTGGCCTCCTCAGTCTCTATACCTTGGGAACCCACAGCTTGTACCTTCTCTATACTTCCTGACGTCAAGTGCCTTGTCAGGAGATCCAACTGCGTTTTCAGGTGCGCCATGTCTTGGTCGCGCTCCTCCTCTTTCCTACGCTGCTCAGCTGACATACCAACTGTATAGGTGCTAGCTGCAACCTCTGAATCTCGTGTGTGCCAGGCCCTGTTGGTCTTGGTGAGCCTGTCTAAAATAGCTGTGGCGTCGGCAAAAGTGCGACCCATAAACGCTCCACCTGCTGCGTTATCCAATGTCGGCTTGGTAGCCGAATTTAGTGCCCTGTAGAATGTCTGCATCAAGAATTCGTTGTTCAGCTGATGGTTAGGGCACAGTGTCAGCTTCTTCTTAAATCGCAACCAAGTCTCGTGCAGTGCTTCGTGCGGTTGCTGCCTGAAGTTGCTAATCTCGTCCCTCAACTGTATCATCCGAGAGAGAGGAAAGAACCTTTCTAGGAAAGCTCCTCTCAACTCTCCCCACGTTGCAATAGAGTCGGGGGTCAATACTGTTAACCACAAAGCTGCCTCATCAGACAGAGACAACGGAAACAACTTGAGCCTGATCGCTGTCTGACTCACTCCTGGCAATTCGAACGATTTGCAGATGCCCACGAAATTCATCAAGTGCTGATTTGCATCGTCACCAGCAACACCGCGGAACACTCCTCTCAAGTTCAGCAGCTGGATCATCGTGCTAGTGATGTTGAACTTGGCTCCGGGCGGTACCGGTGGAACAATAATGGCGCCCGTAGCGCCAGCTCCATCTAAATCAAGATCCTCATCATTCAGTACCACATCATCCTGCAGACCACCAGCATTCAAATTTTGTTGGGCCTGCAGTTCTGCAGCAATCCTTGCTGCGTCTAAGTGTGCGGCCATATTCCGCCTCAATGTTCTCGCAAGTTCGGGGTCGTAAGGTAAAATTGGTTCCCCCGAACCTCGGGTACTTGGCATGCACAACCTGGACCCTGTCCAAAAACAAAAACAACAAACAAAAATAAAAGCAGGAACTTATGACTAAAAGTCAACTAAACACACCAGACTTAATCAAAAACCGTATTCCCCGGCAACGGCGCCACTTTTTGATAACGCTCAAACTACACCTCAAATTAATGAAGCGTAAGCGATCGTTGTCAAGTAAAGAACCCAAACAAAGGTTGGGGTCGAATCCCACAGAGAATATGGTGAAGATTAAGACTTTAGTGAAGTAGATGACTAGTGATCAATTGTTTCCGATAAATAAAAAGGGGGGGGTTTTGTAATCAACGTGAACAAAAGCAACAATAATGTAAGAGAATAATCAGTAGGAGAGAATGAACTAGGGATGTGTTCACCATGGCGTTGTAACAATGTCGATTCTAGGCTTAACCGGGTTCTTTCTATATGCGTGTCACGATGTGATTGCGTCAATTGTATCGTCTAAACGTCTCTCGACCAAATAAACAAATTTCCTTTTCTATTCTCTCGACCTCGAAAAGATGTGCTTTTTAGCTTTCAATCCTAACATCAAGTAGCTTAATCCAGTTACGGCATTAATCATTAGACGAGAGTTAGTAGTCTCGAATCCTTGTTGTTAATCAAGTTTTCCCGGTTTTAATCTCTTTACTCAAGCAAATTAAACCTAGGCATGTTCTAATGTTTGCAACCACTAGAAAACGTGACATAAAGGATGATTAACAATGTGACTACATGTAAATTGAACCCAACGCTACCCGGAATCTAAATCGCTACGTTTGCCATGGCTCCCACAACCCTAGTTGCGGGAGTTTTAGTTACTCATGCTCGAAGAAGAAGAGAAAATAGTTGTATTCATAATAAAGGGAAGAAAAGTCTTACAATATAATGAAACAATCAATCTTCCAATATCCAAGAGCAAGAAATACCAAGAACTCACGAACGAATCAAGAACACGAGTTCAATACAAATGAACCGTGTTGTTTGCTCTCCAAAATAACTAAAAACGTGTTTTAAACTAATGGGTGAATGAATAAAATAAATAAACCTAACATAGAGTATTTATAGGAGCCAAAGAAACCAAATCCAAAACGGGCTAGGAATCCCCAAAACGCGGGTCGCCGCCTGAAGCCACTGCCTAAGCGTGACGGCCAGGCTTGATGGACCGTCAGGGCAGTGACGGACCGTCGCCTGGGCCGTCACTGCTAGGCAGCAACACTGCCTCCATGCGACGGTCTTGGTGACGGACCGTCACATGTGTGACGGGCCGTCACTCTTAGGCAGAATCCTCTTTTTCGCGTATTTCCGTCCGTTTCCGTGTTTGTTTCCATTTCCTACAAATACAACATAAAAACATCAAAAACAACAATGGTTGCTTGAAAACGTACGATTGTTCTTAGTAAAAAGGAGTCGAAAGTGACGTAAATTAGCGTCACATCACAACTCTTCCCTTCGAGTCGATATTAACCAAGTCCTAAAGGGACTGAACATAGTACTTAGAGCAAATATACAAATTTCAGGGAGCTGGTATACAACTAATTGTACAGAAGAATGAAATAGGTCGAGGTCCAAATGCCATAACGATGAACAGGATGCAAAGAATGGGACAAAACCCAAGATTATTTTAGAAAATAAAATGGACTAAAATTCCATGTAAGTAGTAGCAGCGGTGCAGTCCAAAGAGGATTATTCAGAACCGAGTTTGGGCTTAAAGTCTAAATTTGCTAGTTTATTTATATTCTCTTTCATGATAATTGTTGTCTTTATTTGCAACTAACTCAAATTATTTTCTGTTTATCTAGTTAATTCCGCTAAGAGTTGCTCATTTTTTTTATAAATGAATTACTTCACAGAGCTAATTAATTAGAATTCTATTAGTTCTCTTGTGTAAGTGTTCTGTTCAAGATTGTTTTTTTGCATAAAAGTGTAAAAAGTAGAATTTCAGCTACATTATTTGTTAAAACTTGATCACCATTAGATCCCTCTTACCCCTTAAAGTGCAGATTTCTAAAAATTCATTCTTAAAACCTTTTGATGAGCAAATCTATTTTCTTTTGTAAAAAGTTAGTCATAATAAGAGTTTTCAATATCAATGAATAACCGTGAGTTAGCGGATACTCTTGGTGCCTTAACATCCTTCTAAGAGTATTAAATTTTTAAAGTTTTTTCTTGTTTAAAGATTTTAAAGATTTTAAAGATTTTTTCAAGGTTTTCTTAATTTCCTTTATAAAATTAAGTGGCGTCTCTTGCTTTTACTTGAAATTGTTTGAACTTATTGACTTAGTTTCAAAATGATTTTTCAATGTCAAAATCTATTTTCATTTGTTAAAAAATTCGAAAACATGTATTGGTGAAGAATATTATTTAACATGTAATCTATGTGTGGGTATGCTTTGAAAACCTATGGCATATGAACATGTAAATGAAAAAATAACATCTGAACAGGTGGACTATAAAACAAATAGCATGTTAAATGATAAATTATGGCACGACATATATCATATAATCATATAAGCAAGCGGTCTATAAAATACTTAATACATGGTCTTTTAAACTAGAGAAATGTATAGCATGAAAGGAAAGTAATTATGATGTGTAAGCATATCAACTATAAAAAATGCATAATACATGGGCTCTATAACCATTAAATTACATACATGCAAGCAAATCAATTATATCATGTGAACGAGTAGATTATATACCCGAACAGATAAACTTTTACCCTCTAAGCAAATAAATGTATATTATATGAGTGAATAGATTTTTGACATTTCTAATCGTGTAAGATGTGCAGCATATAATTCCTAACCAATTACACCATAAGTAGGGTGACATATAAGCATATATCTTATAAAGTTTATAATCTATAGACCATAATTTGTGGTGCATATACATGTAGAGAAATGAACTATGATGTGACAACTATTATATAACCATATAGACAAGTAAACTATGAAGGTATTTAATATTTAAGCCTTAAAACCTGTGAAAACATATAGCATGTAAATAACTTGGTTTTGACATATTAGCAAATGACCTATAACCTCTAACGAGTCTAAACAGATACACTTAAAACCTATTAATAATTAAACATATGTCATATGAGTAATTAAATTTTGACATTCTAATCATATTGTAATGACCCTTTCGGTCATTTCCATATTTTCATCTTTCTTGTACCGTTAGAGCTTGTCTGTAGTGGCTCCAAGTTATTTATGGCTTGTTATAACTGGTAGTATGGTGCTGGGCTAATTGTTTGGTCTTTTTGGCCGTTCCTTATTTTGGTGCTTTAGACGTTGGAAATCATTGACTTCAGTCAACATTCTTAGCGATCATGTTCAGAATCGAATTCCGCTAGTTCCATTAGCTCTAGAGCATAGACTTTGGTCTATTCGAACCTTTGGTCCAGATTTGAGAGCTATTCAGCTTGGAATTCTCTCTCATTTTGTGTTTTTAGGCCAGTTGGGCTTGTTTGGTTGACTTTGGTCAATATTCGGAGAAGACATCCTCGGATGGAAATTTCATCAACGTTGTTAGCTCTGAAATGCCATGTTTGTGTTAGTTAGTTGGTTGGTTCAGGTCCCGGGTGAGCTGGGCTTATTTTGGATATTTGATTAGAGTTAGATAGTGTTTACTTGGGTCAACATTCTTCCGAGATAACCTCATATGGAAGTTTCATTGATTTCGTTATGTCCAGAATGTCGTTTCCACTCTGTTAGCATTATTAGTTTTTGAATGTTGGTTTCTGATTATGCCGGGAATACCCCGTAGAGTTTTAGAAATATTGCAGGTTTTTGCTGTTGCAGGTGCAGGCCTCAGTCCTTAATCACGATCGTGAGCCTCCTTCCTCGCAACCACAATAAGGCACCTAGTCCCTTGTTCTTCACAATCATGACATCCGTTGTCGCGACCTCAATGAAGCTCCCTTCCCTTTGTTCTTTGTGACTGCGTGGATAGTCCTTGCGATCACGATGGTCTAGCCAGCTTTGTCCTTATGACCGCGAAGGGACTCTTCGCGATCGTGATGAAGGACCCCTTGGAAGTATATAAACTCCCCACTTCATCTTCTTCACTCCACAATATGATTCCACTATTTTTTTTATCTCCAAGCTCACCTAAACTCTATATTGGCTTGATTCTTGGTGTTGGGGTGTAAATTCCTTGCTTGTGATCATTCCTCGATCATAAATTGTATGTTTTATCCACTTTATTTTGTTTATTTATCTCATTTGATTGTTCAATTTCTCTTGTTAATGGCTGGCAGGTTTGAGCCATCTCCTTTGATTAAGTCCCCTCTATAATCTGAGCATGCACACTTAGGAGTGTGGTGATTGTTTTGCACTGCTTTATTTCCCTTTTCGAGTTGCGAGGCCCAGAGGCCTGCCGGTAGCCCAAATTTCAACCCAGCCATTATTATAGCATTATGGGTATCGATAGACTCATTTTAATGTGTAATTTATAACCGTGATAGTGTGATTATCATTTGGAGCTTTCCGGAGCAGTTTGAGCTTGGACGACGCTATCCCCGTAGCTATTGATCGAAAGACAGGTAGGTTATGACTTTCCTTTATCTAAACTCTACGTATATGGGCTATAACTACATTAATTAGTATCCTTGGGTTGGTTGTTATAGATTGGTACCCCAGACCTTGTCCGCCTCTTCGGTCCATTTATTTCATACGTTGATTGTAGTATTCGTGTAGTATTGTATATTACCATTGTGGTCCTGTGCGGCCTTGTATTGACTCTAGAACATAGATGGTTGGTTCTTTGGGAATGTCTGCGAGTCTCGAGCATCTAAATATTCCTTTAGGCTGGCTATATGTGCTATAGAACTTATCGTGTATGTGCAGGGCTTATAGGAATGTTTGTGAGCCACTTTGGGCTAACTTCATTGTGATCTAGCATATCATTCATGAAAACGGATTTTCAACATGTTTTACCACTATTTTGGCTTTGGGCCTACTAGCATCGATTTCTAAACTTTGCATGGCCTCGGCGTCTATTTTTTGTATAAATGATGATAACATGAGATTTGGATGATTTCACACTGATGTTTTTACTAATATTAGGCTCGGCAGGGCCGTCGCGCTAGATATGATCTTCTATAGATTTATACCTGTACCCACCCCGGGCACCCTATTTAGGGATTTGAGACTTGATTCGGTTTTAGACTCGGATACGCTTTGGGCACCCTTGATGAGGGTTATTGAGACATGACTACTAATTTTAGACCCGGGTATACTTCATGCATCCTTGATGAGGGTTATTGAGATTACTACTACTAATTTAGACTCGGATCGGATCCGGGCATGTACTATGATATCCCAATTATTGAGCTACATTTTGAGTTTCACGTTAGTATTTGGTCTACGAGTAGGCCTCCATGGACCCTATGATAAGTCGGTAATCTACCAACTTATTGAGCCTATATCCATGAATTATTGCTATGTTTTGAATAGATTTAGAGGTTCTTATGGCCTTTATTGATGTCTATGCAGGTACTTTTTATAGATGATGATAAACAAGGAAATAGACCCAAAAGAGCTCAAAGGAGTGAAGTGTCAAGTGTTTGGAAAGGCTGAAGATTCTGACTGGAGATGTGGTGGCCATGTGACACGCACAAGCCAAGGTGCAAACTGCACCTCCTCCGCACAAGAGCATAAAGTCAGTGAAAAGTATGTCATAAGGTGAGGCCGATGTGTGACGTGCACATCCTAAGGTGCGAACCGCACCCCCTTTGCACAGAGCTCCAAATCCTAGCTGAAGTCACTGGTTCAACCGGAGGCAGTGGCGATGTGCACATCGCAACGTGCAAATTTCATGTCACGCCACACACCTGCCGAAGGGAATTGTTGTCCTAATTTTTAGTGACGTTTTGGGAAACTATAAAAGGCCTATTCAGGAAAAATTGTAAATAACATTTATCATTTTGAATATTTTGAAGAATTTTTAGCTTAGAGACCAAGTTCTTCACCTCAATTGAGAAGAGGGTTTCAATCTAATTCTCTTGGTTAACACTTGTGTACTCAAATTAAAGCTAGAACTTGAGATTTATCTCTCATGGAAGGGATTTTGAATTACCCAGCTGGTATCTTTTTATCTCTCACTATATGTGGCTAAACTCACTTGTCTAGGGGTGTATTGATGATGGGTGCCTAAGAAATGGGTGTGGGTGTTATCTATTCTTGCTTATAATTTCTTAATTGACATGGGTCTAGTAATTTCACCAAGTTTTAATCCTAAAATTGGTGGTTGCAAACATTAATTTACATTACTTGACTATGTGATTGCTTGAGAAAGGATTTCATAGTTATGGATGTGAAATAACTAGTGGGAACTTGGGATTCCACTCAGATTTGAGGCTAGGAATAGCTCTTACCATCAAATTCTCCCATTTACGAGTCTATCCTAGAGATGGCATGACTTCCCCAATCTAGATTTGTTGTTTATTGATCAAACCGATGATGCTCTAACCGAAATCATCGGATATAAGATTGTTGATCGAGAGATAAGCAAATCTTACTCAAGACCAATGCTATTCATGTCATTAAGCGAGAATAGGTATGAATTGATAATCACCCTATCCCCTAACCAAAGCCCCATCGGATATGCATCCCTAGTCATCTAGTCGACTTGGTACACCCGCTTTAGTTTTATTTCTTTTTTAATTGAATTGCGATTGTAGTGACAACATTCCCAATTCCCCTATCCTTTTACTTGTTGTTTTGAGCAATTACTCTCACCTTGAAATCAATCCATTACAATTGAGATATAGCTACCCCAAGTCCCTTGGGTACGACCCCGACAGTCAATGGGTTTATAAATTTTGTTTTAATGCACGATCGATGTGGCCTCCTACTTGGAGAGCATGATTTGAGCGTTCATCAAAAATGGCGCCATTGCCGGGGACTTGAGTTGATAGCTATTTTTTATTGTTGTTTTGAAATCAGCTTGAGAGTACTTGTTTCTTTTAATTTTGTTTGTTGTTTGTATTGTGATTAAGTAGGCTAGCATATGAACGAAGCCGACGAAAATGAGAGTGTTGACGGATTTATAGAAGCCGACGAGGCTGAGCCTATGATGAAAGAGGGTGTAGGTGCAATCCGCCTACCCCCCACGGTGGGAAATGTTGTTTTTTATGTGACTAGCACCATTCTCCAATTAATCCAAATGAAGGGCCTATTTTGTGGAGAAGCACATGAAGATACCAATAGGCATATTCAGAATTTTTTGGAGATTTTCCAACCATTCATCTTTCAACATATCTCCCAAGAGTCCATCCGATTGTGCCTATTCCCTTTTTCCTTAACGGGGGAAGACACGAAGTGGTTGGAAGAGTTGACAGATGACTCTACCACATCTTGGGCTGAGTTGGGTGAGGCATTTCCCTCGAAATTCTTTCCTCCATCTCGAATGATGAAACTAAGATATAAGATTACCAACTTTAGGCAGCTCCCGGACGAGCCTCTTCATGAAGTTTGGCTAAGATTCAAAATGAAGCTTCTCTTGTGTCCAAATCATGAGTTGTCAAACTATGTGGTGCTACAAAGATGCTATCAATCATTCAACTCTATGAACAAATCGGTGGCTGACAATTTTGGAGGTGGTACCTTCATGGACTTGGAGTTTCCCATAGCCTCGACTTTTTTAGGGCGAATGGCAAAGACTAATCAAGCTTGGCATACAAGAAAAGTGGATGTGCCAACTTCGGGAGAACCCTCATCCATCTTGATCAATGAAACGAGGAAAAAGGAGGAAGAGCGAGATGAGACAATGGCAAAAATGATGATAGAAATTGACTTGATATCCAAACATGTGATGGGAGCTAGTGGTGCTAAGACAGTGAATGCAGTGAGTACACCAAAAATTAAAGCTAGTGATGATGAGCTCATGACTGTGGTTGATGAAAAGTTATGTTTTATGTCGGCGGGTTCTCGTCTCGGGTATTATCGCCCGAGGGAGGAGAAACAAGGTATCATTCGATACAAAGAAAGAGATGGAAATTGGCAGGATAGAGACAAGGATGGTGATCATTTCAATCACCGGAGTTCAAATCCATATATCCCTCCGAACAAGGCGGACTCTCTCTACCAACTGGGTACAAGCAACCCCGGCCATTCCAAGTTTGAGGACATGTTGTCCTTGGTTCTTAAGAAGGTGGCCTCCACAAATACGAGAGTGAGCGAGCTAAAGAGTAAGGTCTCAACACTTCACCAAACTGTGAGCTCCCACTCAGCCACAATCAAGCATCTTGAGGCCCAAATGAACAACCTCTCAAGAAAAATAAACCCGAGGATTAAAGTGACGTTGCCTAGAGACACTATCACCAACCCAAAGAATGAGTAAGGATTGAGGTAGTATCGTCGTGCTGCGTATCTTGTTGTTTTTGGTCTTTTTGTAGGGAATGCATGGATGGAAAATTAAACAAGGGAAAGCAAGGTAAACAGGGGTCGTGTGGTGGACTGTGAGGACTGCACAAGCATTTGTGTATGTCACACAGCCTATCGCATAGTGAGAAAGATGCCTGAAGAAAATTTGAAAATTTGGAGCTAACATGCGGTTGGCCGTGCAGACCGCACTAGCCAATGTGCGCATCGCACCTCCATCGCATGGTGAAACAGATGCCTTGGCAAACCCAGGGGAGAAAAAGGGGCATCTGCTAAATGACATGTGATCCGCACCTTGTCTAGTGTGAATCACATGTCGCGGTGCTCTAGAGGTAAGTTTGAATTTTAATTGACCTAACCCATTGACAGAGCCGACCCGGAGATGACCCGTCTGACCTTTATTCTTCTTTTTCTTTTAAAACAACCTTTTCTCTTCTTCTTCCACCATATTTTCCTCAAACCCTCAAAATTTTTCTCCCAAAAGTCTCTCTAAATCCCTCAAACCTCTCCATAAATCATCTCCTCATCTCACCCACAATCCCCACCATTCCATCACCACCGCCATAGTCATCTCTTCGGGAAGGTTTTACTGGTCACCATTATCAAAGAATAAAAAGCTTCAATTTTCACTCCTCTCTGCATAATCTTCACTTGTGGTAAGTTCCCCAACATTAAATACTTGTTTCTAAGAAGGTTGGGAACTTATATTGTGAAGTATACTTAGTAGAATTGCCATGTTGATTTTGGGTTAGATCAGAAAATTTTGGGTCCCCAATTCTGAGTTGCATTGACGATATTTTTATGTGTCAACTTGGTAGAACTTTAATTTTAGTAATGCATGTTGATTGGTAGTGGTTTTTAGCCTTGAATTATGTGTTGGGGTGAAGTCTGAGTAACCCACTTGTGATGAACGAATGATTTGGCCCGATGATAGATTGGGTGACATCATTCTTAAGGGAAAATCATCATTTGTCATGAGGTTTTGATTAAAAGTTGACTCTTGAGGCTGAACTTTGCTGAGTGTATACCCATGGTTTTTGTTTAGCATCATATTTTGGGTATATGATCTTGTGTGGGGAGAGGGTTAATTGTTGCTGAAATTGTGGATATTCGTGGTGCAAGTGAGGGCTTGATGTTTCCAATGATAGACGGGGTAATGTGCATCTTAAGGAAAGTCACTAAGTTCCTTTCTTTGTTGCTATTGTGTCAATAAAAATTCGGGGAAGTCTGAGTACCCGGAAGTTATGGTCATGATAACCCTTGTCCCGCTTGTTTAATGCTGATTGGGTTGATATGGGCTGCCCAATATCTACGCACATCTTGCTCTATGGGTCACCTGCGGAACTCACAAGCACACAAGGACCCAAAAAATCCAATTGTGTCATTGTGCTCTTCGCATGAGATGCATAGATATTGATGTGCGAGTCTCATAAGGCACCACACCATGTTGAAAATACAAAACAGGTCACTGATCTGAGGGGTGACGCCTGGTGCGACATGCACTTTTGATGGTGCAAATCGCACCAGTGTCGCACCTTGATGGAAAATCCCTTTAGGATTCTGTCTACTTGTGCGAGAGCACATAGGATGCGCACTCTCTCTAGTTCATTTTGCATGTGGTTCGCACAAGCCGACATTCACCTACTTTGTTTTTCCAATCCTTTGCATTCCATCCTTTGTAGTTTGCTAACTTCTTTTTAAGTTTTGTTTTGGTTTTTAGCTCACAATATCTGTATGCAGAGTATGTCTTCTAACAGGGGTAATGCTGAAAGAAACTCACGCAGGCCAACAACTCCCACCTCCTCCAAGCAAATTTCAAAAGGGAAAAAGAAAGTCTCATCTTCCCGTGACCAAGTCGCAAAGGCGCAGAGAGTTTGGTTTGGAATGGAGGGCATGAAAGTGATCTATGATCGTGATGGGGGCAGGACTTTTAATGAGGAACAAAGCTTCAACCTAAATGCGGTGGGGGATAATCTACCAAACATTCCCACTTAGTTTGCCAACCGTCAGTGGCAACCATTTCAGGAAGTGCCCGGAACCTATTACAAGGAGTTAGTCTGCGAGTTCCTTGCCTCATATCAGACCTCACAGTATGCTAAAGGCCACAAAGGAGGTTGTGAGAAATTCACCGCATTGGACTCAGTTATGGTTCAGGGAAAAGAAGTCAAGATCACTCTTGCAGCAATCAATGCTATCTATTGGAGCAATCCAATTGAATCAACACCTAACCTCATGGAGAAGCTACTTCTCAAGCGTAAGTCTCTCGAATGGGCTTCCTCCATCATTGGTCCTAACGCACATCCCTAGGCCAATATGAGGGGTGAAATTCCTCGCCTGACTTTATACTTCGAAGCACGCGTGTGATAACTTGGTATTCTACCTACTTATTTAGCTTCTAATATTATGCTTTTGCTAGTGTGAAGTGGATAAATAGTGCAACTTGACATGAATTTCTTCTACTTTACAGATTTCTGTGTTTTAGAAGTGTTCGAGAAAAATTCAAGTGAAAACAAGTCAAATAAGGCAAAAAGAGGAGCTGCTGGACACTAACATTAAATTGGTCATCGCAATCGCCAAGACAGAGCCACGCGATCGCGATGAGTTGGCAGAAATTCAAAGCATCACGACCGTGATAGTGGATCACGCGATTTGGTTAAGGAAAAAGTGGAACCTCACGATCATGATAGACATGCATGCGATAGCGATGAAGTCGTCAGCAGCTGTAGGATAGATTTGGAAATTCCCACTTTTAGAAACCCCAATTCACATAAAACTCTTCCAAGCCGATTGGGAACACATCTTTGGCTATTCTTTGGAAATATTGGCAAACTTGGAGAGCAAGTTCATCAACCAACACCGTAGGAGTAAAGATTTGAATGCCCTTTATTGTAAAATCTTTAGTTTCCATTTTTCAATTATTGTTCTTAATTGCTATTTTATTGGTGTATTCTTGACTTGAGATTTTGGGTTTGTATTAGAGATAATACTTGTTGGGTTATTGAATTCATATATAGATTTTGTTCTTGTTTGATTATTTGGGTCTATTGAATCCTCCATGCTTGAAATTATAGTCAATGGTTACAAACTTTGACTTAGCTTGCTAATTTGGGTTTTTTCTCGAGAGAGAAATTCTCAAATTCAGGAAGATTCATTTATGGGGATTTGGGGTTTCCCCTCTAGATCAAGGCTAGACATAGCTTGGTTGCCGGAAACTCCTATCTAAGAGTTGGGGTTAGAGATAACCCAACTCACCCAAGTTATTTGGCTGGCTTACTACTTACTCGTGTTAGTTTGAGAGAGAATACAAGAGATATATGCTCGATTGGTTAAGAGACAGTTAGGCATACCTTTAGCCAAGACTACCTAGGTGTTAACCGGGTGCAAGTCTTGTGAATTGAATTCACATTCCCAATTCTCCCTTTTTATCCTTGCTTGGTGAAAGCAAGGTGAAAGCCATTGATCACTCTATCTTTTAACTCATTTTCTTTATCTTTTAGTATTAGTCTAAAACCCCCCTTTGTTATATATATCTTTTCCCCCCTTCCTAATTGAACTTTAATAAGTTGCTTGGATTATTTATTAGCTCGATCACAACTACATTGTTCCCTTGGGTACAACCCTGACATCCGTTAGGAATTATAAATTTTGTTTTGCTATAGCGATTTCCATGACCTCCAAGTTTGGGGAGCACGATTTGAGTGTTACTAAAATGGCACTGTTGCCAGGGAACAATTTGGCGTATTGAGTTAGTTTAGAATTTGAGTTTACTTACTTTAGTTCAATTTTGTGAATAATTGTTTTTTTTATTTAGTTTTATTTGGTTGATTGATTTCATGGCATCTCAAAATTATAGAGGTGTTGGTGGTTGCAACCCTTGTTATATTGATCCTTGTTGTTATTGTGGAGGACCCCACCTTTGGCAAAATTATAAGATCGGCCCTAGGAGAGGGAGGTATTGACCTTCATGTTCCTATAATGGGCAAAATTGCTATTTGTGTGGTTGTCGTGATGGACATTGGAGCAATTGCCCCAATGACTATTCTCCTCCCCCCTCTTATGCTAACCATGTTGCTAGCGGTGCTTCTGATCCTAATAAGAACCATGACGTAGCAAGCGAAGGAGGCATGTATGTGAAGCTCCACACCCTCTTGGCCTCACTGGAAACGCAAGAGGAGGGTGTGAAATCCATAAAGCAAGGCTTGGTAGGCATGAGAATGAAAGAAGAAGAGGAGAGAAATTTTGCCACACAATCCATGGCGGATTTGTCCACTCCTCTTTGTCAATATGATGAGGAAGACACCTACCTGAAAAGCCTATATGCCATGGTTGAAACTCTCTTGGAAAAATAAGATATCACAGAGGAGGGTGTGCAAGCCATAAAGCAAGGCTTTGTGCATGCAAGGGCTAAAGAAGAAGAGGAGAAAAATCGTGCTCCACAACTCATGGCAAATTTATCTACTCCTTTCGGTCAAATTGATGAAGAAAAACCTCCAAGTTGAGAAAATGTACATTTCTCGAACATCCAGCTAAATCAAATTCACTTTGGAAATGATGATGAAGATTTGCAAAACATGTAATCGCCCGAAAGTGAATCCGTACCGGTAGTGCTTGAACCCTAACATGAGGAGAAACTTTTATTGGGTAAGGTTGTGAGCTTAGAATGGGTGCTAAACCAAGCTCACCAACTTGAGTCCTATGGGGAACAATGCGAGAGAATGCTACCATTGTTCTAGGTATTGTTTAAAAGGCATGCTAAGTGAAGTCAAAAGGAGAGGATGCTTTAAATTGCTAACCAAAATTTGGACATCAATTTGAATGCTCGTGTTGACACATGCACAATTGTGGGTAGTAGTTTTGAGTTGTTCCCTATCGAAGAGGAAGACACAAGGGAGGCTCGTATCTTGAAGGTGTTTTGTTAACGAACTAATCAATACAAGGATCACGATGCCGAAAAACAAATGAATGATACTAGAGTTGCAACGGATCATCATGAAACACTCTAGTTCATTCGAAAGTGACGATGCTATAAATGAGACAAGTTTAAAGGTGGAGATGCCTAAATATTCCTCCAACCACTTGTCAACCTTGAGTTTGGTTGAATGGACGAGAGTTGAAGTAATCAAGCTTTTGGAAAACCTTGGAAGGAGAAGGGATCCAAGTTTGTCTATTTTTAAAGTTGTCATCAACAGAAAGCAAGGAGACCTTTCTCACTTGAAGGATAAAAAATGAAAAATGAGAGACCTAGAAAATGGCCTTCTCATGTTCACACCTTCACCCCATGACTTTCACCGGAAGCTCTATTCAAATTTGGGTCAAAGGTACAAAGCTTCCAAGTGGAGATCTCGATGGTGAGGTAGTCGGCGTCGCGCCATGACATTAAATTGTGCGCTTGATGGGAGGCAACCCATCATTCTTATGATTTTCTCCACTTTTTGTTTCCTTTTTGGTGTGTTTTTAGGTTCCCAAGTGAATGATAAGAGGAACCAAGTGTTGAGAAGCACCAAATATACCTCTGAAAAATGTGCTTTTCGCACCCGGAAGAGTGCCCGTCACACATTCCATTGCACAAGCAACCAGTGCACTGATCAAAAACACTGGCATGTGCAAACATGGTGCGTTTAGCACATCACAAAGTTCCGTTCGCACCCGGCATCGCACGACAACATAGTGCACTGTGCAAAAAAATTCAGAAATTCAGTGGAAGCTAAAGCATCGCGATCGCGATGGTTTGGCATCGCGATCCCAATGAGGTAAATTTTCTATGACTCATCGCAATCGCGTGACCACTTCACGGTCGCGGGGAGTCAGGTTGGTTTAACTCATCGCGATTGCATGCCTAAGCCACAGGATCGCGAGGCATCAAACAGTCTCCAGGTATTAAAGTTCAAATAAGCTGTTTCAAAAGCAAAAAAATTCATTGAAACTTGGCTTCTTTTATCTTCCAAAGGCAAGAATAAAAATCCACCATCAACTTCAATTTCATAATCATCTTTGCAACTCCTCAGGTACGATCTCCATTTTCTCTTCTTCAATCTATCCTCATTTTATGTTAAAGTAAGTGTTTCAAACACCCAAGTGGGTGTCAATATTTGCTTTCTTCATAATGTGTAACTTAGATATTGGGTATGAAATTATGGGTAAAATCTAGTGGGGGGTTAAAAATCTGTTGGTTTACTATTTTTTAGGGTAAAAAGTGATGGCCATGTGGTGTAAAAATGGTGTTCAAAAGGGTGCAGAGAACCTGTTCGATGAAATGTTTGAACAAAAATTTCTGGGAAAGAAAATGATCATCGCGATTGTGATGCCAAATCACGCGATCGCGATGACCAACTTCACTGAGTTTCGCAAATGCGATGACTTAATTTTCAAAAAAAATAATAATTTGTCCTCGCAATCGTGATGAAAAGGTTTGCAATCGCGATGACTAGTTTTTACTACCCTGAAAACAACAACTCTTCCTAGCTTTGCTCAATATCATTTTGGATTGTTTCTTTGGCCTAATATGGTCCTAATACATTTCTTTACATGCCTATCTTGTTGTTTGACAAATTTGTTCCTTGTGTAGGTACCTTAAGCTTGAAAATGGCAAGAATTGTACATGAAGATGCCAACCAAGTAGTCAACGAAGAGTACTTTGACCAAGGAACCTTCGTATCCGTCAAGTGCTCCCAAATCTACGAATATCTCTTGACAAAACCAATCATGAGGGAGTGAGGTATCGTGTTTGATAGATTGGAGGAGAAATGGGGTGACTTCTATATGAAGTTGGTTGACAGTGGGTGGATTTGCTTCGCCGTAGAACCAATCAAGGTGAACTTTGCCGTGGTCCGAGAGTTCTATGCCAATGCGACTGAGACAGACTTCGCCAACAACTTGATGGTGCAGGTGCGGGGAAAATTGGTTCACTTTGATCCGGAGTTGATCAATGGATATTACAACCTCCTGAATGCTGATAATGCCACTTACAAAGCTCGAGCTACAGAAAAGGGGCCCGAGTGGTTTGTGGAACATTTGAAAGATGGCGAGATCCCACAATGGATAGTATTGAATACAAGGATCGAGTCATCCGAGTTTAACCTCGAAGCCCCCACTTGGATTTTGATTATTTATGCCCGAGTTATGCCATCCAAGAATGAGCCTGAAGTGACCACCGACAAAGCGAGGGTGATTTGTGCTCTAATGGAGGGACTCCCGGTGAATGTGGGGTAATTGATTGTGCATGAAATTTAACAAGTATTGCTCGGAGATAACAATAGTCTTCTTTTCCCTTTGTTGATCACATACTTGTGCTACCAAGCCGGGGTCGCCAAGTGGGATGAAGAGAATGAGAGTAAGCCAAAGAAAATGATCCACCCTTTGAAGAAGAGAGGACCTATGCAAGCATCAAAGAAGAGGAAGATAGATGTGGATTCACCATTATTTGGTCTATTTTGTGAGTCTAGCGAGACACGTGAGTCAACCGCTGCTGCTGAAACTATATGTCCTCTCTGAATTGGGCCTCCGACACGCTTCCACATCTCCAACCAAGTCTATGACATGGATGCCCATCTTCGTCAGATTATAGCAGGCTTACCTTCGGGTCCGGGTGAGACTTCTACCATACCAGCTTCAGGGTCGGCACCCTCCACTACTCCCAGTGGACCTACACTGGCTAGTGTAGCTAGATAGCAACAACACATCATGGAGATGTTGGTAAAGGTGGAAAGGCGACATAAAAAGTAGAGGGACCATGATAGGAAGCAAAGCAAGTTCCTCAGGAAGATGATGAGAACTCTGCGGAAGCATTGTGGGTCTGGCGCTGATGAGGGAGATTGGTTCCTTTATGGACCTAGCATCTCTGGTTCAGAGTGATACACCCTTTAGGGATCCCCCTCAAACTCTTCTTTTATTTTGTTGTAGTGAGGGCACTGCACGTTGTTAGTTGGGGGTGGCTAGCACTCTATGTAGGATGTTATTTTATTTTGGATATTGTGCCCTTGTCGGGCTAGTTTGTTTTGTATTGTTGAATATTGATGTTCCCTTTTCGGGCTTGTTTTTGCTAAGTTTTTCCCTCGTCAGGTTTGTTTATTGATATGGATGGAGTTGATGGTTTAGGTTGTTAGTTCTTTTTTTGTATCTTCTTCGTTTTTCTGTTTATAGCATGTGTGTTGGATGTTTTAGAGCCAGGGTAAGTCTGAGCACCTGTTAGGCTAGATAGAGCTTGTAAGAGTTAGGACACAACATTGCACATGTTGATGTGCGAATCGCTCGAGCTTTGCACATGCCCACGGTTGGCTTGTGCGTTGCACGTTCGACCCGCGCTTTAGCATGTGCGAATCGCATGTGCCTATTGATTGTGATGGTTGGGTTGATCCACTTTGTGTATCCACACCAATTTACATAGATGAATTTACCTAATGATAGACTGAAGGACGTCATTGTTAAGGGAAAATCACCATCTTTTGAGGTTTTGGTTGCGATTGACTTTTTTGGTAATAATGAAGTAGTCTTGCATGTTCAGTGAAATAAGCACACCCTTCCAAAAATTTTGTGAAAAGTGCATGGCGAAGATTAATGTTGAGACAACCCCTTTAATCTTTTTTTGACTCTTAGCGTATTAGCGGTGATAATATGAAATGGCTCCTCCTTGATTCTTTATTAGGAAGTTAAAAATTGATCCTTCTTGAATAATTCGCACGTCATGTCTGGTGAGGTGTAGTTGAATAATTCTCGAGCATCCATGTCATCTAGAACTTACCCCAAATATGATTTAAGGAAAAATTCTAGGTGTAACCAAGCTTGGAAAATGACCTAAGGCCCTTTTTGATAGCCACTTAACCCAAATGACTTCCCAAGACATCAACCCTAGTGAACCCCTTTTGAGCTTGTGACCATCCTTTGGACCCTTGTAACACCTTGACCTTTTTGGAACCTCTACTTTGGCAGACAATCTCCCTAATTTCTTGAAAAAGAAATGTAGGCTAAAAGCCTAAGTTTGGGGGGGAAACAAAATATAACATAGGCATATTCCTAAGTTTGGGGGTGCATGTGATCAAATGAGGAGAAGAAAAGAAGTGCACTTCAAGTGCAAGGTAGCACCTTAATGTCGAATTGAAAATTGCTCCAAAAGATCAATCCAATGAGCAAATTGAAAAGCAAAAATAGGTGCTACCAAATGAAGGTGATATAAGGAATTGAATGATTATGAGTTAAAAAGGAGAATCTTGGGTTGCGTGAGGGAGATATAAGGTGAAGTTGAAATTGAAAATGTGAGCGGTGTTCGAAATGAGATCAAAAAGCATTAGGGAGGTGTAGCCACTTGAACCAAATGATATCATCACCTTAGCCCTAGCTAACATCATAACCCGCAAGTCCTTGGTGATTCCGACCATGGCTACTCTAAATTAGTGGTGATCCACATGAAGGGCAAGCCTATGGTTCGATGTGTGTGCACTTGAATTTCCTTGTGAGTATGAGTGTTTGTGTTTGTCCCTTGTGATTGTTCTTTGTACATAATGTGTTTTGCGACTTTTGATCTTGTGAGGGCATGCGAATTAGGATAGTTGGTGACATTGATAAAATCTGAAAATGAGTCAAATGAGCATGTTTTGATAAGCTAGTAGTTTGAGTCACATCTTGAGGATTGGTTGTTGTCACTTGATTGTTCTTAGTCTCCCATTGTATCATTGAATTGTGTTTTGAAATGAGAGAATGCTTAGAGTAAATTATCATGTGATTGACTAATCGTTAGTACCAACCGGAGTCATACTTGGTGCTTGAAATGGGTTTTCCTTGGCTTGTGGTATTTTCATTTGCGCTTGTGTTTTATGCTTCTTGAGTTAGAATTTTAGGTTGCTTGAGGACAAGAAATAGTTCAATTTTGGGGGTTTGACAAGTTGGTATTCTACCTACTTATTTATCTTGTAATCTTCTGCTTTTGCTTTTATGAAGTTGATAAATAGTGCAACTTGACACAGATTTCTTCTATTTTGCAGATTTCTGTGTTTTAGAAGTGTTCGAGAAAGATTCAAGTGAAAAAAAGTCAAATAGAGCAAAAAGAGGAGTTGCTAGACACTGGCATTAAATTGGTCATCGCAATAGCGAAGACAGAGCCACGTGATCGCGACGAGTCAGCAGAAACTCAAAGCATTACAACCGCGATAGTGGATCACGCGATCACGGTTAAGGAAAAAGTGGAACCTTGCGATCGCGATAGACATGCATGCGATCGTGATGAAGACGTCAGCAACTGTAAGACAGATTTGGAAAATCCCACTTTTAGAAACCCCAATTCACATAAAACTCTTCCCAGACGATTGGGAACACATCTTTGGCTAATCTTTGGAACTTTTGCCAAATTTGGAGAGCAAGTTCATCAACCAACATCATAGGAGTGAAGATTTGGATGCTTTTTATTGTAAAATCTTTAGTTTCCATTCTTCAACTCTTCTTCTGAATTGCTATTTTATTGGTGTATTGTTGACTTGAGATTTTAGGTTTGTATTAGAGATAATACTTGTAGGGTTATTGAATTCATATATAGACTTTTCTCTTGTTTGATTATTTGGGTCTATTGAATCCTCCATGCTTGAAATTCTAGTCAATTGTTGCAAATATTGACTTAGCTTGCTAATTTGGGTTTTTGCTAGAGAGAGAAATTCTAAAATTCAGGAAGATTCATTTATGGGGATTTGGGGTTTCCACTCTAGATCAAGGCTAGACATAGCTTGGTTGCCGGAAACTCCTATCTAAGAGTTGGGGTTGGAGATAACCCAACTCACCCAAGTTATTTGGCTGGCTTACTACTTACTCGTGTTAGTTTGAGAGAGAATACAAGAGATATATGCTCGATTGGTCAAGAGACAGTTAGGCATACCTTTAGCAAAGACTACCTAGGTGTTAACCGGGTGCAAGTCTTGTGAATTGAATTCACATTCCCAATTCTCCCTTTTTATCCTTGCTTGGTGAAAGCAAGGTGAAAGCCATTGATCACTCTATCTTTTAATTCATTTTCTTTATCTTTTAGTATTAGTCTAAAAAACCCCTTTGTTATATATATATATATATATATTTCCCCCCCTTCCTAATTGAACTTTAATAAGTTACTTGGATTCTTTATTAGCTCGATCGCGACTACATTATTTCCTTGGGTATGACCCCGACATCCATTGGAAATTATAAATTTTGTTTTCCTATCGCGATTGCCGTGATATCAAAGTTTGGGGAGCATAATTTGAGTTTTATCAGCGTGTGGTATGACTTTGTGCGCTCCCGTCTGATACCTTCTTAAAATGAACAAAAGATTACACATAATGGAGCTATGCTGGTAGCTGCAATCATGGTAGGATACCATATCAATATGTGTGAGGTCATTGCATTAGTGATAAAAAGGAAATCTCAAAGGAGTTGTGATGCATTTCCCTTTTTGGTGCTAATTAGCAAACTTTGTGTGCAAGGCGGTGTTACTTTATTAGACTGTGATACTCCCACTCTGGCCATTGGCATATTAGATCTTGACAAGAAGACTGACCGAGATGCTCCTCAATTCAAAAGGCATCTGGAAGAGGCATCAATAGAAGTTGAGAATGATGACGCTGATGCTGAAATACATACCTCTCCTCCATCTCCTCTTGCTTCGAGAACACACACACCTCCAGCCGTTGTGCCCAGGGGGCCACTGTCTAATATTGAACTCCAAGACCTAGTTGATAAAAATTACAATCATGATAGGCGATTGAGGAAGCTATCCAAGGAACTACCAGAGTTGATTGAAAGGGGAGTCAAGTGGGCAATGAAAGAAGTTCTGGAAAGCGTTCTCAATTTGAACAAATGGGTGGACAAGTGTGAGAAATCTCTCAAGACTCTCCATAAAGACATGGGCAAAGGGAAAGGAAAAGCACCTATGGTAGATCCAGATCTAACCACCCTTCCTTTACCTCACTCCATTCCCAGACCAATGGATGGGTTGTTTGTAAACTATAAGGATGAGGTATTGTCCGGTCAAAAAGATCAAAAGCAGGGTGATGATGTGAGTGAGAATTCCTATGATGAGGAAGCAAGTGTTGAGGATGATGATGAGGAGGAGTAGTCCTACGGGGAGTTCCACCTCTCTCCCATTGCACAATGAGCATTTTATTGCTTTTATTGCCCTTGTCGGGCATTTTATTATTTTATTGCCCTTGAAGGGACCTGTTGACATTCTATTCTTCTAGAATAATTGGATGATCTTGATTTTCATTTATGTTTTGTTTTACCTTGAGCTTATTTGTGCCCTTACCGGGCTTGATTTTTACAGTGTTGCCGGATTTGTCTTACATGCCCCATTGTCTTGCTACCCGTGCTTTGCAAATACGCTAAAGGCCTATGCCGAGGCTTGTTTTAAAATAAATCATGAGCATAAAATTCGGATATCACCTTGTTAATAGTAGTTTAGAAATAAACACTGAGGGTTTTATTAATACCGCGGTTCATTCCCAAGGAGCAAGAGTTTTGATTATTTTCTTTTTTCTCTTTGGTTTTTGTGTCAAACCGGATTGATGCTTCCCTATGATAGATTGAGAGGCGACTTTCTTAAGGGAAAATGCCAAGTTTTAGTTTAGAATAAAGTCCATAGTTGCTTGTCTCAAAATGGGCCCACCAAAAAATTTCTTGTGGCTAATTGTTTCGAAAATAAAAGGAAGAAGGGAAATGAATTTTTGAGGAAAAACATTCTCTTGTAATGACTTGCACACTCTCGCTTTGGCTTGATTGACTCACAAATGAGTGTGTAATGAACTCGAAATAGCTTGTCAAAAATCATTTGCCCCAATTGATTGTGAGATTAATGAAAGAAGTCTTGTGGCATGATGCCTTGTGTGTTGAGGCTTTACCTTGATCCTTGTGGATAAGTGTAATCTAGAACTTCCCCCGAATGTGATTCAAGGAAAAATTCTAGGTGTGGCCCGGCTTGGAAGATAACCTTAGGCCATTTTTGACAGCCACTTCACCCAAATGACTTCCCACGACTTCAAATCCTAGTGAACCCCTTTTGAGCTTATGACCGTTCTTTGGCACCTTGTAACACCTTTACCTTTTTGGAACCTCTATTTTGTCACCGATCCTCCCTAATTGCTTGAAAATGAAATGTAAGCTAAAAGCCTATGTTTTGGGGGGACGAAATAAAACATAGGCAAATGCCTAAGTTTGGGGGTGCATGTGATCAAATGAGGAGAAGAAAAGAAGTGCACTTCAAGTGCGAGGTAGCACCTTAATTTCGAATTGAAAATTTCTCCAAAAGATCAATCCAATGAGCAAATTGAAAAGCAAAAATAGGTGCTACCAAGTAAAGGTGGTATAAGGAGTTAGAATGATAATGAGTTAAAATGAGCGGTGTAAAGTGTAAATTGAAATATATGAGCGGTGTTCGAAATGAGAACAAAGATCATTAGGGAGGTGTAGTCACTTGATCCAAATGATATCCTCACCTTAACCCTAGAAGACATCGTAACCTGCCAGTCCTTGGTAATTCTGGCTTGGCTACCCTATATTAGTGGCGATATACATGAAAGGCAAGCCTATGGTTCGACGCATATGCACTTGAACTTCCTTGAGAGAATGAGAGTTTTCTTGGTTCTCCTATAATCCCATGTTTTGTGAATTAAATGATTGTGAGTGGGATTCTCTCTTGTGGTGAGTGGCATCATGCACTCGAATTGAAACATAGTGTCTCTATTTCAATTTAGGGGAATGAATGAGACAAGTTGTATGGCGAATCTATAGGCAAACCTTGATGGTCTATGCCAATGAATTGAGAAGCTTAAATGTCTTGTTTTGAATGGAAAAAGTTCCCTTGATTTTGAATGAGAAATGATGTCCTTTTGAAAAAGGTTTTGAAATTATCAATTGCCTTGAGTTTGTGGTGGTCCAAATTGAGATAAGCATAGTTGTTTGAGTCTTTTGTTTATTCTCTTTCTTAATTTTTAGCGTAGAGTAGTCTTTGGTGCCTTAATTGAGCTTAGAGCATAATACATTTCTTGTCTTGTAAGTATCTTACTTGAGGACAAGCAATAGTACAAGTTTGGGGGTTTGATAAGTCGGTAATCTACCAATTTAATGAGCCTATATCCATGAATTATTGCTATGTTTTGAATAGATTTAGAGGTTCTTATGGCCTTTATTGATTTCTATGCAGGTACTTTTGAGAGATGATGATAAACAAGGAAATCGACCCAAAATAAGCTCAAATGGAGTGAAGTGTGAAGTGTTCGCAAAGGCTGAAGATTGTGACCGGAGATGCGGTGGCCATGCGACACGCACAGGCCAAGGTGTGAACCGAACCTTCTCCGCACAAGAGAATAAAATCACTGAGCAGTCAGTCACGAGGTGTGGTCGCTTGGCAACGCACACATCCTGAGGTGCAAACCGCACCCCCTTTGCACGGAGCTCCCAATCCTAGATGAAGTCACTGGTTCAATCGGAGGCAGTGTGCGATGCGCACATCACAACATGCAAACTGCACGTTGCGCTACACACTACTCGAAGGGCATTTTTGTCCTAATTTTTAGTGATACTTTGGAAAACTATAAAAGGCCTATTCAGGCATAATTGTAAATAACTTTTATCATTGTGAATATTTTGAAGAAGTTTTATCTTAGAGACCAAGTTCTTTACCTCCACTGAGAAGAGGGTTTCAATCTAATTCTCTTGGTTAACACTTGTGTACTCAAATTGAAGCTAAAACTTGAGATTTAGCTCTAATGGAAGGGATTTTAAATTACCCAGCTGGTATCTCTTTCTCTCTTACGATGAGTGGATAAAATCTCTTATCTAGGGTTGTATTAATGATGGGTGCTTAAGAAATGGGTGTGGGTGTTATCTATTCTTGCTTATAATTGCTTAATTGACATGGGTCTAGTAATTTCACCATGTTTTAATCCTAAAATTTGTGGTTGCAAACATTAATTTACATTACTTGACTATGTGATTGCTTGAGAAAGGATTTCATAGTTATAGATATGAAATTACTAGTGGGAACTTGGGATTCCACTCAGATTTAAGGCTAGGAATAGCTCTTATCCTCAGATTCTCTCATTTAAGAGTTTAAGCTAGAGATGGTATGACTTCCTCAAGCTAGATTGGTTGTTTATTGATCAAACTGATGATGCTCTAATCGAGATCATTGGATATAAGATTGTTGATCGAGAGACAAGAAAATCTTACCCATGACCAATGCTATTCATGTCATTATGCAGAATAGGTATGAATTGATAATCACCCTATCCCATAACCAAAGCCCCATCGAATAAGCATCCCTAGTCATCTAGTCGACTTGGTACACCCGCTTTAGTTTTATGGATTTTTGAATTGAATTGTTATTGTAGGGACAACATTCCCAATTCCTCCATCCTTTTACTTGTTGTTTTGAGAAATTACTCTCACCTTAAACTCAATACATTACAATTGATATATAACTACCCCAAGTCCCTTGGGTACGAACCTAACACTCATTGGGTTTATAAATTATGTTTTGTTGCATGATCATCATAGCCTCCTACTTGGAGAGAACGATTTATGCGTTCATCACCCTACTATTCTGGACCAAGTGCTATGGGTTGACGGTAATCAAAGAGAGGGGTGTACGATATAGGAGAGGTACTCGGGAAAGGTCCTTCCATGGATCATGCCTCTATTGGGCCTTTGGGAACCGAAGGGGGTAACATATAGCCCTGCGATCACACTTGGTTCAAGATTCATCATATCATATCATCATGCATATTTCACCCGGATTCCACCCTTGTTTGATGTGTGTTCAGTGTACCCTTACGTTGTTTGGGCGGTCGGAGGGTTTGTTTTCACTTGTTTACATTCCTCAGTTGTATGGGCGGTTGTTGGGACTGTAAGTAGATTATATTACTCCTGTCATTTTATAAAGTTGGTTATGGTGTTTTGTTCTTGATGGATTTGCGGTTGCTAGACTTTTGAGGCTCTGGTTGTTGGATTTTGATTATTGAGAGGGCTAGAGATTCCTGTATTATTGAGGCACTATTGTGTGGTCTTCTGAGCTGCTACGGGGTTCTAGCTCCATTCTTTAGTATGATTTTTAGTAGTAGGTCTCAATTATTGTGATTTAGTTATTCCATCCTAGGGGTATACTTGAGAGATTGTCTTATGCTTATTTGTACCTTGGAATTGATATTTTAAAGCATATTTTTGTTAGTCTATGGGTTCTAGTTCGATTATTGGCTTGCTTTCCTTCTCTCCCTTCATTTTAAGGTTATCGGTATACCGCCATGCTTCTAAACTTTCTCTTTTATATACACTATTGTTGTAAGAATTCCAGGTGCGTTCTCATTTCTTACACCTGTGTTTCTGTGTTATGTATATCTTCAGTGCTAGCATTGTATGCCTATAGCTCTTGGTTGTCTATTATCCATTCTAGTTCCTTGGGATTTCTCTATTGCTTCGATGACTGCTTTCTTGCTATCTGCTATATTACTGTTTTAATATCTTATTTGCGCTCAGTCAGCCGATGATGCCTACTGAGTACCCATTATCTTGGTGGTCATACTACACTTCTACATCTTTTGGGTGCAGATATTAGTGTGAGCTTTCGTTGTTGATTGTGTGGGGACTCATGCAACTTTTGGATATTTGAGACTAGGGTGAGTGCCTGACGACCTGGGCTTGACCACATCTCATCTTTTGGCACTGTTACTCTTTGTACTTTTGGAGGCAGATTTATATTGTATTTTGTTACTTCTAGCATTTGCATTCTATTAGAAGCTTTTATACTGTCGATACCAAGTCTTGGGGTTGGTGTAGTTCCATATTATATATATTCAGGTTATTGCTTCTGCTTGTCTATCTTTATATTCTGCTTCCGCTTATTTCTGCTTATGGTGCGTATTGGTTAGGTAGTAGCCCATTACTAATTGTTCCAAGATATGGGGAATTGGTTTGCCTACTGGGGGGTTGTAGGTGCCATCACGACCTGATAAATCTGGTCATGACAGCTTGGTATCAGAGCTCTAGGTTCACCGGTGTTGTGGTACAGAAGCAAGTGTCTAAGTAGAGTCTCGTGGATTGGTACGATGATATTCGTATCCTATCTGTGGGAGGCTACAAGGCATTGCTAGGAAAAGTTTCCTTTTCTTGGATCCTCATCGTGCGTTCCTAGCTCTAATGTTCCTACCTTAGGAGTGACCATATACATATTAACAAATGACATGCGGAGAAAGGATGAAGAGAGGGATGAGACCATGGCCAAAATGATGCCTCAAATAAACCTCTTGGCCAAGCATATGATGGGGGCCGAAAGAGCTAAGACCGTGAATATTGTGAGTACACCAGAGATAAAGGCTAGTGATGATGAGCTTATGACATTCATGGATGTTAAGCTTTGCTACCTATCAGTGGGTTCATGCCCTAGGTATTATTGCCTGAGGGATGAGAATCAAGGTTGGAATAGAGACAAGGAACGAGATGGAAATTTGAGGTATCGTGACAAAGAATGTGATAGATACAATCACCGAAGCTCCAATCCTTACATACCTCCAAATAAGTCGGACTCCTTATATCAACCCTCCATAAGCAATCTCGAGTACTCAAATATTGAGGACATGTTGTCCTTGGTGTTGAAAAAGGTAGAAACTACAAATATCGGGGTTAGTGAGCTTAAAAGTGAAGTTTCAACATTTCATCAAATCGTGAGCTCTCATTCGGCCTCAATCAAGCATCTTGAAGATCAAATGAACCATATATCCACTCAAATGAATCCAAGAATAAAGGGAACACTCCCTAGTGAGACCACAACTAATCCCAAAAATGATGCTCATGTTATGGCTATTGGCACTAGAAGTGGAAGAACGAGTGGTCTAGTGGAAAAGACATTATGGATATTGCAGAGAAGCCGACTGTTGTAGTGAAGAAGCCTAGTGTTGACCCTATTGTGGAGCCATGTGAGAATAAAGAAGAGTCTGCACGTGATATATATATTGTAGAACCAGAAGTTGGGGTGAAGCTTGGTGCACCCAACATCCCGGTGGAAGTTGATATTGATGATGAGAGGGAGGAGGCTGAATCTCCTCCCCAAGTGGCTGTTGATATTGAGGAGGACACTCCTATTGTACCAAGTGTGCCAACTACACTACCCAAGGGACCTCCTCCATACCCTCAAAGGGTTAATAAGAAGAAGGAAGAGAACAAATTCAATAAGTTTGTTGATATGTTCAGCAAGCTTTCGATAAATATTCCTTTGGTTGAAGCCTTAACACAAATGTCATTGTATGCCAAATTGATAAAAGAATTACTCAGGAAGAAGAAGATTGTTGATGTGCGCACTATTGAGATTTCACACAACTATAGTGCTGTGATGATGAGTAATGTTACTATAAAATGGGATGATCTGGGTGCATTCACCATACTGTGCACTATTGGGCTATTTGTGCTCCATAAATCCTTGTGTGATTTAGGGGCGAGTATCAAATTGATGCCCCTAGTAATTCTCAATAAGTTAGGATTGGGAACACCCAAACCTATATCTATGTGTCTACTTATGGCTGATCGGTCCATTAAGCACCCAGTAGGGATCCTATTCAATGTATTTGGGAAGGTCGACAAGTTTATTCTCTTGATGGACTTTATGATCATGGATTCTGAAGTAGATGTTGAGGTTGCCATAATCTTTGGGCGACCATTATTAGCTATGGGGAGAGTACTTGTGGATGTTAAGCTCAGTGAACTTAAATTCTGAGTTGGAAGCGAGGTAGTGACATTCAACGTATGCCAACCCACAAAACCTCCAGATGAATTACGAGTGATCTCGGAGATAGATGTTGAGGGAAAGCTTGATCATGCCCTTGAGGAGTGTAAAATGGGTAAGACGCCCAAGTTTGAAGAGTTGCCAAGTAGGGGCAAACATGATGACATTTTGAGGACATTGAAGGAGAAATTTCCTTTCTTAGGGTGGGGCCATGCAAACTGGATTGGCATGCTATCCGACAATGACTAAAGATTGAGGTACTATCATCGAGCCGCAACGTAAAATCAAGCGCTTCTTGAGAGGTAACCCATGTTTTTTTACTTTATTTTTTGTTATCTTTTGTTGTTTTTGGTTTGTTTTAAGAATGTATGGAGAAGAAAAATAAACAAGTGGAAACATAGGGAAAATAGGGGACGTGCGGATTGCACAAGCCATTGTGCGTATTGCACGGCACAATGCATCCCAAAATAGAAGGCTGGGAAGAAAAATTGAAATAAGAGGAGACATGCGCTGGGCTGTGCAGTCCGCATATGCCCAAGTGCGCATTGTACCTCCATTTCATGAAGAAAGAGAAGACTAGGCAAAGTTTGGGAATTTTTTTAGCTGGTGTAAAGCATCATGCGATCTTCACAAAGGCTTGTGCAAATCATATGTTGTGGCGCACCAAGGTAAGTTTTGAATTTTTAATTGGCCTACCCGTTGATCGACCCAACTCAGAGACTGAGAAGAAAAAATGAAATAAGAGGAGACATGCGCTGTGTTGTGCAGTCCGCATATGCCCAATAGCACATTGCACCTCCATTTCATGACGAAAGAGAAGACTGGGCAAAGTTTGGGAAAATTTTTAGCTGGTGTAAAGCATCATGCGATCTGCATAAAGGATTGTGCAAATCATATGTCGTGGTGCACCAAGGTAAATTTTGGATTTTTAATTGACCTACCCGTTGATCGACCCAACTCAGAGACTGACTCGACAAACTTTTCTTCTACTTTTCCCTTTTATATCCGCAACCTTCAACCCCTTCTCCCATAATTATCACTTAACTCTCCAAATTCTCTCTCAAAATCCTCCACAAATCCTTAAAAATTCTCCCAAACTCCTCTTATCCTCTCACCCACACTCCACGCCGTTCCACCCAAGCGCCACCTTCATGGTTCTCCAGGAAAAAATCATGGTCACGATTGTTGCACCTTCAAAAGCTGTAATTTTTGCTTTTCTTCTCTTAATCTTCACTTGTGGTAAGTTCTTTGACATTAAATACATGTTTTTATGTTGATTGGGAACTCATATTGTGAAGCATGCTTGTTAAAATTGCCATGTTGATTTTGGGTGAGATCCAAAAATTTTAGGTCCCCAATTTTGGATTGTATTATGGATTTTTGCTTAGTATCAACTTGGTAGAACTTGAAATTGTGATTATGCATGTCGATTGTAGTAGTTTTAATCCTTGAAATAAGTGTTTAGGGTGAAGTCTGAGTAAGCTACTTGTGATTGTTGCATGATTTGGCCTTATGATAGATTGGGTGACATCATTCTTAAGGGAAAATTGTCGTTTTTCATGAGGTTTTGTTGAAATTAATGATTGGGGCTGAAATTTGCTACTATTATGATCTTTGTTGAACAATTTTGTTAGGTGTATGATCTTGTGTGGGGAGGTAGAAATTATTGTTGAACATTTGTGCCTAATTGTTGCAATTGAAGGCTTAATATTCCCGATGATAGATGAGGTTACGTCCTTCTTAAGGGAAGTCGTTAAGCTCTTCTTTATTTTTTTTGATAATAATGAATTTTGGCGAAGTCTGAGTACCCAGATAAATTTGGGTCATATTATGTTTGCTTATATTGTTAAAGTGTATAAATGTTGGTTTGTTTCTCGGTGCCAAGTGGTTAATGCAAATTTTGCTCTATGAATCACATGCGTAATTCACAAGAACACAAGGAACAAAATATTCCACCTGTGTCCTTGTGTGTTTCGCATGTGGTGCGTGGATCTTGATGTGTGATGCACAAGGAACTGCACCCTGTGAAATAATTGCTACCAGTTCACTATTTGAAGGTGCAAAGCATGGTGCGATGCACACTTTGGCTTGTGCGAACCGCACTAGCTTCGCACCTTAGTACGAAAATGATTGTAGGTTTGTGTTAGCTCGTGTGACGTGCACGTTATCTGGTGTTGTTTGCACATGGTCTACATGAGCCATCAATTACCTACTTTGTTTTTATACTTCTTTGCATTTCGTACGTTTTAGTTTGTTAACTTCTTTTTAATCTTTTTATTTCACATAAGTTAAAAACACAAAAAGATTTTTGCTTTTGTTTTTGGACTAGCAATCTCCATGTGAAGAACATGTCTTCTAGCAGGGGAAATGTCAGGCAGAGTTCACGAAGGCCAATAGCTCCCTCTTCCTCCACTTCAACCTCAAAGGACAAGAAGAAGGCCTCAACATCTTCCTGTGCCTAAGTTTCAGAGGAAGAAATAATTCGGTTCAAAGTGGAAGGTTTGAGGCTCGTTTATGATTGTGACAGGGATATGTCCTTCAACACGGAGAAGAGCTTCAATCCGAATGCAGTGGGGGATAACCTGCACAACATCCCCTAATAGTTTGCCAACCTAAAGTGGCAACCATTTCAGGAGGTGCCTAGGAACTATTATAAGTAGATTGTCCGAGAGTTCTTTGCCTCATACCAAGCCACACAAGATGGTAATGTCTATAAAGGGGGTGCGAAAACTTTCCCCTCTTTAGATTTAGTCATTTTTCGAGGCAAAGAAGTGTAGATCACTCTAGCTATAATTAATGTTATCTATTGGAACATCCCAATGAAGACAACACCTGAACTCATGGCCAAGCTGAATGTTAAACTCAAGCCTCTTGAGTGGGCTGTTACTATTATTGCTCCAGACACACCTCTCTGGGCCACTATAGGAGGTAACATACCATGACGGTCCCTGCACTTTGTGTTATGCCCCGAGGCTACCCCTTGGATGTAACACAGACCCAGGACATAATTGTCCTAAGTTAACCCTTAGTCGTAGCATAACTAAAGCATGCACAATGAATGATAGTGGAAGAAAACATAATGAACATTGGCAACCATAACTGTATAAGGATAAGGTCTAAGAAATACCAAATCCAGAATATAGGATACAACCATCTAGCTATGTCTGAAGCCTCTAAACTGACATAAGGAGTTGTTGGGTTAAGACCCTAGCTAACTCAGTAATCCAAAACAAAGACATAAGAGTGACTAGCATAGGTATGGCCCTCGAATGATTAGGACTCACCAAGGTAATATGGATAACTGGCAACGTCTAGCCACGAGCCTGAGGAATGGAGACCTATTCTGCATCATAAATAGGATGTAGCATGAGATATACGTCGGTATTATAGTATGTACTAAATATGTGAGGCATGCATAATTATGGTAAAAACGTGCTTAAAAGATAGTTAAAACTGAATTTATGCATAATATGAAAAATCATAAGTAATATCATACTTTAAGCATAAGGTAAGAAATAGCATAGCATAAGGCTTAAAAACATTCATACGTGAGTTTCTATTAACTGACATAAACCATGATGAGCTACATGGAGTCCAGTGTCATACACCCACACAAAAAAAGGTTATCCTAACTGGCCAAGGTTAGAACCTTATCATAATAGGATCATCTCATAAGCCACAGAGGGAAACATACAGTGGCAATGTAGTTTTGGATTTGGGTTATCTAGAACCCTCATCACTTGGTGCTAAATACTACTCCCAAAACATAAATATAGCTCATAACATACTTGTGACATATCTAATATCAAAATTCTATTTGAAAAGCATAAGTACATATCTAATGTCATGCAAATTCAAATCATAAGTCTTAAAGCATAGCATATCCACAATTCACTTTTCTTTCTAAATTCATAACTTGGAGAATTTGGCATGCAATTTCATAAAGTACTTGAGATCATAATATCAATGCATGCAATTTTCCTTAAATAAAGCCACGCATGCATAATTTAGCTAGGTTTAGCCTTCAAATCATGAGATAAATAATTGTTTTCAAAACCCATATGAATCATGAAATTGAACTTAAAATTTGTTGAAGAATCATAAGAAAACACTTAATAGAAAAGCCCATGAGAATTGGGTAAGCACCCTAACTTGAAATTCATAAATTCAATTCAGAAGAATTAGGATTTTGGGCATCAGGGTGAATGAAATCCCTTATTGAATACCCACATACCTGATTTAAAGCTAGCCCAATTAAGAATGAGAATAATGGACACTTGGAATTGAATCCCTTGCTATGGAGAATGAAACTTGGAGTTGATGAAGTTTTTTCCTCTTTTGGGAGGTGAATAAGGAATAATGAAGGACTTAAGTGGCCAAAACAACATCACTTAAGATTCAGAAAGGTGGGAAAATTATAAAAATAACCCAGGGACTTTATTTAGAAAAAACTGGATTTATAGCTCGAATTGTGGTTCCACGGGTCCTTTCCACGAGCCGTAAAAGTAACAACGGTTCATGGATTGGTGTCGTGGTTTCTAAACAAAAAGATAGACTGCAGATCAATTTCTACGAGTTAACAGTATGGCTCGTGGAACCATCTACGAGTCATAGAAACCATTTATAGTTCCTGAGGAAAAGCTGAGCCTCAGTCTGATTTCTACGAGCAGGTTCCATGACCCGTGAAACCATCTACATCTCTTGAACCTGATTTGTGGTTCTCAGACCTGAGGTGGAACCTACAAAACAACTTTCACAAATCTATTCCACAGCTCGTGGTTCAGTCCACGGCTCGTGGTTTGGGCTCATGATCCCTAGGAAAGTCAGATTTTTTAGGGATTCTAAGTTTTAAAGCTGGATCAAATTCCAGGTGTTACAATATCTCCCCCTTGGGATCATCCATCCTCGAATGAAGACTAAGCAAGTAAGACTGGAGAGAAAATAGCCCAACTGGCTTTTTATCACAATACATGAATGAACTAACTTCGGAAAACATAAATGCATGCTAGGATCATGAGAGAAGATGCTGGATTAGGATCGGAGCGACAAACTAAGGAGAAAACTACTAACTTAAGTTAAAACTGAGTCGTAAGGAAAGAGATGAGGGTACTTGGCTTTCATGGTTGCTTCTAATTCCCAAGTAGCTCCCTCAACTAGATGATTTGTCCAAAGGACCTTTACTAAAGTGACTTCTTTGATTCTCAACCTCTAAATCTGATGATCAAGAATCTCCACGGGAACTTCCTTATAAGTAAGACTATCCTTAAAACTCAAATTCTCCAAGGAAACAATCAAGGTCGGATTACCAACAAACTTTTTCAACAAGGAAACATGGAAAATCAGATGAATCCCTTCTATATCCGTTGGCAACTCCAACTCATAAGCAACACTACCAAGTCTCCTCATAATGCAATAGGGACTTACATAACGGGGTCTAACTTTCCCTTTCTTACCAAACCTCATCACACCCTTCATGGGTGACACCTTCAGAAACACCTAATCATCAACCTCAAACTCCAACTCTTTTCTCCTCACATTTGCATATGATTTCTATAGACATTGAGCGGTCATTAACCTTTCCCTAATGATTTGAACCTTCTACATAGTCTCATGAACCGATTATGGACCAATCAAAGTTGCCTCACCTACCTTAAACCAACTAATAGAAGATCTACACCTTCTCCCATAAAGTGCCTCATAAAGAGCCATCTGGATGCTAGAACGAAAGTTGTTGCTATAGGCAAACTCAATAAGAGGTAAGTGATCATCCCAATTACCTTTGAAATCAATTACACAGGCTTTCAACATATCCTCCAAAGTCTGAATAGTACGCTCCGCATGTCCATCCATCTGTGGGGAAAAAGTTAATCTAAGCTTAATCTGAGTACCAAGACCCTTCTAAAATGACTTCCAAAACTGGGTTATAAACCGAGTACCCCTATCTGAAATGATAGATAATGGAACACCATGCAATCTTACTATATCATAAATGTAGAGTCTTGCATAATGCTCTACTAAATCTGTAGACTTGATAGCAAGAAGTGGGCTGACTTAGTTATCCTGTCGACGATCACCCAAATAGAATCATGTGGCCTACGAGTACGAGGCAAGACTGTAATGAAATCCTTATTGATCGCTTCCTACTTCCAAGTAGGAATATCAATATCCTAAGTCATACCACCCGGTCTATGATGGTCTACCTTCACTTGCTGACAATTGGGACACTTAGCCACAAAATCAGCTATGTCCCTCTTCATGCTATTCCACCAATAAACGTCCCATAGGTCATGGTACATCTTGGTGGCACCGGGGTGAGTATAATACCTGGAGCTATGAACCTCAGTCAAAATCTACTATCTCAACCCATCTATGTAAGGAACAGACAATCGACCCTGATATCGAAGCACACCATCTCCCCCTTGGGAGAAAACCTCTACCCTTTGTTGATTGAATGCACCCTTCAATTGGTGCAAAATAGGATCACTGTCTTTCTTTTCTTTCACTTTAGCTACCCAAGATGATTCGGAACCATTCTCAACGATGACACCTCCTTATGTTAAATCCATAAGGCAAACTCCTAACCAATCAAGTCAATGAACATATTTGGCAAATTCCTTCTTCCTGTCCTCAACTGAGGACGCACTACCCATAGACAACCTACTAAGTGCATCTACCACGACATTGGCCTTACCCGGATTGTAAAGCACACTCATATCATAATACTTAAGAAGCTCAAGTCATATACTTTGATGAAGGTTCAGTTCCTTTTGAGAGAACACATGCTGAAGACTCTTAGGATCGGTGAATACATCCATATGAACACCATACAAGTGTCTCCAAATCTTCAAAGAAAAAACAACGGCCGCTAACTCAAGATCATGAGTAGGGTAGTTCTTCTCATGAATCTTAAGTTATATATAAGCATAAGCAATAACCTTACCATGTTGCATCAACACACAATGCAAGAAAATTCTAGAAGCATCACAATACACCACAAAGTCATCTAGGCCCTCGGGTAGAGCCAAAACTGGAGCTGTCGTTAACCTAGTCTTCAATTCCTAAAATTTCTTCTCACATAGATTAGACCACTAAAATTGACCTTCTTTTGAGTCAACTAAGTCAATGGGGCAGCTATGGAACAAAACCCTTCCACAAATCAGACGGGGAAGTGGGTCTAAGCCAGTTCTTTACTGCCTCTATTTTCTGCTAATCAACTCGAATACCATCTCTAGTCACAACATGACCTAGAAAAGTAAAACACTGTATCCAAAACTCACACTTACTGAACTTAGCAAATAATTGTCGATCCTTGAGAATTTGCAACATAACTCTCAAATGGTCTACATGCTCTTCCTTACTGTGAGACTAGATAAGAATATCATCAATAAAACCAATCACACACATATCCAAATACTGTTTGAACACACGGTTCATCAAATCCATTAAAGTTGCAGGAGCATTTGTTAGTCCAAAAGACATAACCACAAATTCATAATGACTATATCTAGTTCCGAAGGCTGTCTTAGAAATGTCATACTCTCGAACAGGGAGCTGATGATAACCTGATCTAAGGTCGATCTTAGAGAAATAACTGTCACCCTGAAGCTGATCAAAACAGTCATCAATCCTAGGAATGGGATACTTATTCTTGATTGTGACCTTGTTCAAATAATGGTAGTCGATACACATTCGGAGAGAACCATCTTTCTTTCGCACAAATAGAACTTAGAGAAATAACTGTCACCCTGAAGCTGATCAAAACAGTCATCAATCCTAGGAATGGGATACTTATTCTTTATTGTGACCTTGTTCAAATAATGGTAGTCGATACACATTCGGAGAGAACCATCTTTCTTTCGCACAAATAGAACTGGAGCACCCCATGGAGAGATGTTGGGCAAGATAAAACCCTTATCAAGAAGGTCCTTCAACTGCTCTTTCAGTTCCTTAAGTTCTACTGGAGCCATTCTATAAGGAGGAATAGAGACAGGATGCGTATCTTAAATGAGATTTATTCCAAAGTCGATCTCCCTCTCAGGAGGGACTCTAAGAAAATCATTGGGAAACACTTATATAAACTCATTCACCATATAAACTAACTTGAGGGATGGGGTCTTGGAATCCCTGTCTATAACCCAAACTATATGATAGATATAACCCTTAGAAATTATCTTTCTAGCCTTGAGATAAGATATGAAATGACCCTTTGAGGATGGAGGAATACCATGCCACTCCAAGATAGGTTCATTTAGAAATTTGAAACTGACAACTCGGGTATGACACTCAACCAAGGCATAACATGCATTCAACAAATCCGTACCAATAATAACATTAAAGTCAGTCATCACCAACTCTACTAGATCCACATAAGTGACTCTATGAAGGACAGAGATACAGAAATTTTTGTAAATTATTATGGCTAGGACTTACACACCAACCAGAATAGAAACACTAAAGGGTCTAAGATTTGATCAAGACACATTTCAAACTTGCAAGTAATATAAGGGGTCACAAAAGATAAGGAGGCATCGGGGACACATAAGGCATACACATCGAGAGAGAATACTTTGAACATACCATTAATAACATCTGGGGAACTCTCGTGGTCCTGGCAAGAGGAAATAAAATAAAGGCAGTTCTGGCGCTGAACACTAGAACTAGAAGCAGTGCTCTATGAGGCTGATCTACCTCCTGAGATTGTTGGGGAAGACTGAGTCCTGCTACCTCCCTGTCCCTTCTTAGTTGAAGGGCAATTGTTAATCTTGTGTCCAACCTGACCACACCCAAAGCATTTACCTGAACCAGCTAAACACTCACCAAGGTGACTTTTACAAAATTTGTTGCAAGAAGGATAAGGACTCCCCTTTTCAATACTCCCTTCCCAATGAGAACTTGATCCTCTTCTTGTGAAATCATGACAAGGCCTGGGGACCTGAGTAGGAGCACTAGATAAAGATTGAACAGGTCCTGATGACTTCTTCTGAAATGAAAAGCGGTGTCCACCTCTGGACCTCTGATGTTAAAAACCCAAAACCCTCTGTATTGGCCCTCTTGTTCTCTCTTGCCATTTCCCTCAACTTATAACCCTTAATCTGGTGAGCATGAGTCATAAGTCTTGAAATATTCATGTCACCCAAAAGCATAGCAGACTTGCACTCCTTCTTCACCAAATCTAGCACTCTATAAATGAACTTACTTATCTGATCTTGTGGATCATCTATCATAGAAGGAGCATACCTAGAAAGCTGAGTGAACCTCAACTCATTCTCCTGAACCAACATAGATCCCTGCATCAAATTCATGAACGCTTCGGCCTTAGCTTTCGTTCACTCCATAGGGAAGAACCTATCAAGAAAAGCCCTTTCAAATAACTCACAAGTCATAGGGACCATATCCCTAGACCTAGCATCCTTCCACTGAGTATACCATATATGAGCTACATCCTTTAGCTGATAGGAAGCTAGCTCTACACCCTCAACACCAACCACTCGAATCACATCCAAGATCTTTTTTACCTCATCCATGAAATTTTATTGATCCTCACCAACTTTTGAACCCCAGAACTCAGTCGGGTTCATGCGAATGAAGTCTCGAAATTTAGCCACAATCGCTCCACCTTAGGAATTGACGAGGATAGAAGCCTGCTAATTTTCCTGAGCGCCTATAGTCTGAGCTAGCATATGAATGGAATTCCTGCAATCTGTATTTTTGACCTCAGGGTATACAATTGGAGGGTTAGTATTTTTAGTTTCTCTGCGAGACATGGCACAGTAAGGAGGCATAATCTGAAACACATAAAGAATGGATTAGAGGAGTAATAGAGTTAAACTCTATCGCACGATATTGATCATGAAAGAAGTGGAGTTTTTCCTAAGACACCTCGTTGCTCCCCTCTTATAAGTGTGGAGCGCTTTACACATATGAAAGAGACTCTACTTGATGTGGTTTTTAGACAGCCTAGGAATCTTTAACCTGATGCTCTGATACAAAGTTTTTCAGGCCCCAAGGCTACCCCCTGGATGTAACACAAACCCAGGACACGATTGTCCTAAGTTAACACTTATTCGTAGCATAACTAAAGCATGGACAATGAATGATAGCGAAAGAAAACATAATGAACATTGGCAACCATAACTGTATAAGGATAAGGTCTAAGAAATACCAAATCCAGAATATAGGATACAACCATCTAGCTATGTCTGAAGCCTCTAAAATGACATAAAGAGTTGATGGGACAAGACCCCTTCTAACTCTGGAATCTAAAACAAAGACATAGAATTGATTAGCATAGCTATAGCCCTCGAATAATGAGGACTCACAAAGGTAATTAGGATAACTAGCAACACCTAGCCACGATCCTGAGGAATAGAGCTTGAATCTACATCATAAATAGGATGCAGTGCGAGATATGCATCAGTATTATAATATGTACTGAATAGGTGAGACATGCATAAATATGGTAAAAACGTTCTTAAAACATAGTTAAAACTGAGTTTATGCATAATAAGCAAAATCATAAGTAATATCATACTTTAAGCATAAGGTAAGAAATAGCATAGCATAAGGCTTAAAAACATTCATATGGGAGTTTCTCTTAACCGACATAAACCATGATGAGCTACATGGAGTTCAGTCTCATACACCGACACCAAAAAAGGTTGTCCTAAGTGGCCAAGGTTAGAACCTAATCATAATAGGATTATGTCATAAGACATAGAGGGAAACCTATGGTGACAACATAGTTTTAGATTTGGGTTATCTAGAACCCTCATCGCTCGGTGCTAATTACTACTCTCAAAATATACATATAGCTCATAACATACTTGTGACATATCTAATGCTAAAATTCTATTTGAAAAGCATAAGGACATATCTAATGTCATGCAAATTTAAATCATAAGTCTTAAAGCTTAGAATAGACACAATTCACTTTTCTTTCTAAATTCATAAATTGAAGAATTTGGCATGCAATTTCATAAAGTGTATGAGATGATTATATCAATGCATGCAATTTTTCATAAATCAAGCCATGCATGCAGAATTTGGCTAGGGTTAGCCTTCAAATCATCATATAAATAATCATTTGCAAAACCCATATGAATCATGAAATTGAACTTAGAATTTGTTTAAGAATCATAAGAAAACACTTAATAGAAAATCCCATGAGAATTGGATGAGAACCCTAACTTGATATTCATAAATTCAATTTACAAGAATTGAGATTTTGGGCATAAGGGTGAAAGAAATCCCTCATTAAATACCCACATATCATATTTGAAACTAGCCCAATTCAGAATGAGAAGAATGGATACTTGGAATTGAATCCCTTGCTATGGAGCTTGAAACTAGGAGTTGATAAAGGTATTTCCTCTTTTGGTAGGTGAATGAGGAATAATGAAGAACTTAGACTAATTGGGGTAGAAAACCTACTAAAAGTGGCCAAAACAACCTCACTTAAGAGTCAAAAGGGTGGGTAATTACAAAAATAACCCAGGGACTTTATTTAGAAAAAAATGGATTTAAAGCTTGGGTTCAGGTTCCACAGGTCCTTTTCACGAGCCATAGAAATAAGCACGGTTCATGGATTAGAGTCGTAGTTTTTGAGCCAACAGATAGATTGCAGATTAGTTTCTATGAGCTAATAGTATGGCTCGTGGAACTATCCACAAGTCGTAGAAACCATACATAGTTCCTAAGGAAAAGCTGAGCCTCAATCTAATTTCCAGGAGCAGGTTCCATGAACCGTGGAACCATCTATAACTCGTGAACCCGACTCATGGTTTTCATACCTAAGGTGGAACCTACAGAACAATTTCCATGAGTCTATTCCACGTCTCGTAGTTCAGTCCATGGCTCATGGTTTGGGCTCGTGATCCATGGGAAAGTCAGATTTTTTAGGGATTCTAGGGTGTTACACTTTGAGGCTCGCCTTTGGTATGATTTTTCCCCCGCTTCCTACCTTCTATGAATGGCCAAAAGGTCACCCATGATGGGGACTCCTGGTAGCCTCAATCATGGTGAGGGGCCATATAAACATTGGTGAGATTGATGCCTTGGTGATCAAGATGAAGGCTCGTAGGGGTGGTGATGCATTCCTCTTTCCCATGCTCATTAGTAAACTTTGTGCAAACATCAACATTCCTTATTTTAGGTGTGACACTCTTACTCCCACAACTGGTATACTGGATCCTGATAAGAAAACTGACATGGATGCCCCTCGTTTCAAAAGGCGCAGGGTAGAGATATCTTTAGAAGTTGAGGTTGATGACTCATATGCTGAAGCAAATGCTTCCTATCCTTCTAAGGCTATTTCAGAAGAACACACCTCCACAACCACTGCACCTAGAGGGCCATTGACCAAAAGTGGCCTCCAAGATATGGTTGACAAAACATACAACCATGAGAGGCAATTGAGAGATTTAGCAAAAGATCTTCCAGGGTTGATTGATAGGGATGTTAAAAAGGCTATCAAGGGAGTTGTGGATAGCATTTTCATGCTTTGAAATAGGGTAGATGTCATCGAAGGGTCCGTTAGAAAACTCAGGAAGGATGTTGACAAAGCCAAAGGAAAGAAGCAATTTCAGGAGGTAGATTTGATCAACTTACCTCCACCCCATTGCACTCATGGACCCATGGATGACTTGCTTGAATATCTTGTAGATGATAAGGATGAGTATCTGGATGATGATCAGAACCCAGAGTTTCAGCAAATCCTCAGAGAGTCCAAAGTTTTTGTGCACTCCCTAAAGGGTGGTGCAGGTCGTAGAGATTTTACAAATGATGAGACAATAACTGATGATGATGAGGCATAGTCCTCAAGGGAGTTGCACCCCTTCTCTCCTTATTTGATCTTAAAGAATTGAGGGTAATGCTTCATTTTTATGGGGGGAGGTTGTGCTATTTGATTTGGTTGTTAGTTGCCCGTGTTGGGCTTGAGATATTTTATTGCCCTTGTCGGGCCTTGTTGACATTTTTAGTTCCCTTGCTAGATTTGATATGGCCCTTGTCAAGCATGATTGGATGATTGTGATATTGCCCTTGCTGGGTTTTTTTATTTTATTTTTATTTTGTCTTGGGGAGCTTAATTGTAGCCTCACCGGGCTTGATTTTTTACTCTTGATTGTGTGCCGGGTTAGTCTTACACGATTCCATTGTCTCGCTACCCATGCCTTGAAAATGCACTAAGGGCCTATGTCGAGGCTTGTTTTTCAAATGACTCATGAGCGTGCAAATTTGGTTATCGCCTTATTAATAGTATTTTAGCAATAATCTCTGAGGGTTTTCTTAATACCGCGGTTCTTTCTCAAGGAGCAAAAATGTTTTCTTTATTTTCATTTTCTTTTTTTCTTTTGTTTTTGTTTCGAACCGGGTTGGTGTTTCCCTACGATATAGATTGTGATACGTCTTTTTAAAAGTAAAATGCCAAGTTTTAATTTAATTTGAGTCTGTAATGTTCTTGTCTCAAAATAGACCCACTGAAAAAAATTTCTAGGCAAGACATTTTTGAAAAGGAAAGGAAAGAGGGAAAATGAAATTTTGAGAAAAGAATTCTCTTGTCATTACTTGCACAATCTCATTTTGGCTTGATCAATTCACAAACGATTGTGTAATAAACTCGGAATAGCTTGTCGAAAGTCATTTATCCCAATTGATCTTGTGACTAATGAATGAAGTCTTGTGGCATGATGGCTTGTGTGGTGAGGCTTTACCTTTATTCTTGTGCATATGTGTCATCTAGAACTTGCCCCAAATGTGATTCAAGGAAAAATTCTAGGTGTGATTGATCTTGTAAAAGGATCTTAGGCTCTTTTTGATAGCCACTTCACCCAAATGTCTTCCCTCAACATCAATCCTAGTGAACCCCTTTGAGCTTGTGACCGTTCTTTGGCACCTTGTTTAATACCTTAACCTTTTTGGAACCCGTCCTCCCTAATTGCTTGAAAGTAAAACATAGGCTAAAAGCCTAAGTTTGAGGGGGGGGGAATGAAAAGACAACATAGAAAAATGCCTAAGTTTTGGGTTGTATGTGATTAATGTGGAAAAGAAAAGAAATGCACTTCTAGCTCAAGGTATCACCTTATGTTGAATTGAAAATTGCTCTAAAAGTCTAAAATCCAATGAGCAAAATGAAAATAAAAGAATGGATTCTACCAAATGAAGGTGTTACAAGTAGGTTGAATGATAAGAAAAAAATTTAAAGGGAAAAGCTTGTGTTGTGTGAGGGAGTAATAAGGTGAATTCAAAGTTCAAAAATGTGAGCGGTGTTCAAAGTAATGAGAAAGAACGTTAGGGAGGTTTAGTCACTTGAGATAAATGCAATCCTCACCTTATCCCTAGCAAACATTGAAACCTACAAGTCCTTAGTGATTCTGAAACTGGTCAACCTACATTAGTGGCGATTTACATGAAGGGCAAGCCTATAGTTTGACATGTGTACACTTGAACTTCCTTGAGAGAGTGAGAGTCTTATTGGTTCTCTTATAATCCCTTTGTTTTGTGAATTACATGATTGTGAGTGGGATTCACTTATGTGGTGAGTGGCATCATGCACTCGAATTGAAACATAAGGTCTCTATTTCAATTGAGAGGAATAGATGAGACAATTTGTGTGGCAAATCTAAAGGCAAACCTTGATGGTCCATGCCAATGACTTCAGAAGCTTAGTATATTGTTTTAAATGAAAAATTCCTTTGATATTGAATAATAAATGAAGTCCTTTGGAAAAGGTTTTGAAATGATCAAGTGCCTTGATAATGTGGTGGTTCAAATTGACATGAGCATTGTAGTTGAGTCCTTTTGTTTATTATTTTTCTTAGTTTGTAGAATAGAGTAGTCTTTTGTACCTTGATTGAATTCTAGAGCGTAATTCATTCCTTACCTTGTGAGTATCTTACTTGAGGAAAAGCAATATTTCAAGTTTAGGGGTTTGATAAGTCGGTAATCTACCAACTTATTGAGCCTTTGACCATGAATTATTTCTATGTTTTGATGAGATTAAGAGGTTCTTATGGCCTTTATTCATATATATGCAGTTACTTGTGATCAAAGATAGAAAACAAGGAAATGGACCCAAAAAGAGCCTAAAAGGAGTTGAAGTGTGAAGTGATCAAACAAGACGATGATTCTGCCAAAGGGTATGGACCTCGTGCGGCATGCATAATCATTGGTGCGGTCCGCACCTCCCACCGCATGAAGCCCAGAGTTAGATGAAGGATTTGTTAAGGGGTGTGGTCACTATGTGACATGCACATTGCCTGGTGCAAAACCGCACCCCACTTTGCATGGACCTGTCAAATCAAGTCAAGTCATTGGTCCACTAAACAGAGTTGTGCGATGCGTATATCAAGACGTGCGAACTGCACATCGCGCCACACAGCTCCCAAAGGGCATTTTTATCCAATTTGGTGTGACATTTTGGGGAAATTCTAAAAACCATTTCAAGAATATTTTTATATAGTTTTGAAGAGCTTTTGGAAGAAAATTGAAAAGCTTTGAGTAGTGAGCAATTTTTCTCTCCAAGAAAGAAGAACAGGGTTTCACTTCCTTCTTTCTAAGTCTTGGAATCACCATTCTTGTAAATACTGACCTTGGATATTGAATATTTAGCTTGAATGAAAGGGAATTTGAGTTACCCATTTGGTATTGTTCTTTATTCATTTAGCATGACTAGCTAAATCTCTTTTCTAGGGATGTGTTAATAATGGGTGCTTGATAAATGGGTATGGGTGTTGCTAACTTGTGCTTATAATTTCTAATATGACATGGGTCTAGTGATTTCACCATATTTTAACTCTAAAATTGATGGTTGCAAACATCGATTTACTTTACTTGGTTGTGTTCTTGCTTGAGAAAGGAGTTTACAATTTTGGATGTGAAATTGCTAGTGGGTACTTGGGATTCCACTTAGATTGACACTAGAAATATCTCAACTCACCGGAAAAACCCATTTAAGGGTCTAAGCTAGAAATAATGTGACCTTCCGAAGAATATGTTGGTTGGTTATTGCCTAAACAACAGTGTTTGAATAAAAACCATTAGATATATGATTATTTGATCAAAAGATTAACAAGGATGCCTAAAACCAATGTTATCCATATCGTTTAGTGAGAATTAATATGAATGAGCAAGTGCCCTAACCTGTATTTGTCCTATTTGACACACATCCCTAGTCGTCCTCTGTCATTGCTTACTCCCACTTTTATTCTATTTTATAGCTTTGAATTGCGAATTGTGACAGATTTCACAATTCCACTCTTCCTTTACTTTTATTATTTTCTAACAAACTTCTCTCTGTGGGATCAACCCCGACTCTCATCGGGAATATATCAATGTGTTTTGCTCTAACGATCGCTGATACCTCTATCTAGGAGAGTACACTTTAGCATTATCACACACTAACTCCCCCTTAGGAGAAAACCTCTACCCTCTGTTGATGGACTGCACCTTTCAACTGATGCAAAATAGGATCATTGTCTTGCTTCTCCTTCAACTCAACTACAAAAGATGATTTGGACCCATTTTGAACAATAACACCACCATTCGTTGAATCTGTAAGGTGGAATCCTAATCGATCAAGTCAATGAATATCCTTGGAAAACTCCTTCGTTTTGTCCTCACAACCAACTAAGTGCATCAACCACTACATTGGCTTTACCTGGATGGTAAAGCATACTCATATCATAATCCTTAAGAAGCTCAAACCATCTCCTTTGACGAATATTCAATTCCTTTTGAGTGAACACATACTCAAGGCTTTTATGGTCGGTAAACACATCCACATGGACACCATACAAGTAGTGTCTCCAAATCATCAAAGCAAAACCCATCGCCACTAACTCAAGATCAAGAGCGGGTAATTCTTCTCATGAATATTAAGCTGTCTAAAAGCATAAGTAATAACTTTACCACGCTACATAAAAACACAACCCAAACCAATCCTTGAAGCATCACAATACACAACAAAACCATCCAAGCCCTCGGGTAGAGACAAAATTGGGGTTGTGGTCAACCTAGTCTTCAATTCCTGAAAGTTCTTCTCACACAGATTAGACAACTGAAACTTAACCTTCTTCTGAGTCAACTTGGTCAATGGGGCAGCTATGGAAGAAAACCCTTCCATGAATCTCCTATAGTAACCAGCCAAAACCAAAAATCTCCTAATATCAGATGGGGAAGTAGGTCTAGGACAGTTCCTCACTGCCTCTATCTTTTGTGAATCAACTCGAATACTATCTTTAGTGGCAATATGACCCAGAAAAGTAACAGATTACATCAAGAATTCACACTTACTGAACTTAGCAAATAACTGACGATCTTTGAGAGTTTGCAACACAACTCTCAAATGTTCTGCGTGCTCATTCTCACTCCGAGAATAGATAAGAATATCATCAATGAAGATAATCACAAACATATCCAAATATTATTTGAACACACGGTTCATCAAATCCATAAAGGCTGCATGAGCATTTGTTTGTCCAAAATACATAACCACAAATTCATAATGACAATACTGAGTTCTGAAGGCTATCTTTGGAATGTCGCACTCTTAAACACAGAGCTGATGATAATCAGATCTAAGGTCAATCTTGAAGAAATAGATGGCACCCTAAATCGGGTCAAACAAGTCATCAATCCTAGGAATGGGATAATTATTTTTTATTGTGACCTTATTCAACTGATGGTAGTCAATACACATTCTGAGAGAACCATCCTTCTTACGCACGAATAGGACTGGATCAACCCATAGAGAGATGTTGGGTCGAATAAAACCCTTATCAAGAAGGTCTTTCAACTTATCTTTCAATTATTTAAGCTCCACTGGAGCCATTCTGTAAGGAGGAATAGATATAGGATGCATATCTGGGAGAATGTCTATCCCAGAGTCGATCTCCAGCTCGAGGGGAGGGGGGGACTCCAGGAATATTCTCAGGAAACACTTCTAGAAATTCATTCACTATAGGAACTGACTAAAGATCTGGGGTTTCGGTCTCTGAATCCATAACCGGAACTATGTGATAGACATAACCCTTAGAAATCATTTTCCTAGCCATAAGGTAAGATATGAAATGACCCTTTGAGGATTAAGGACTACCCTGACACTCAAAGATAGGTTCATTTTGAAACTTGAAACTGACTACTCAGGTATGACAGTCAACTGAGGCATAACATGCATGAAACCAATCCATACAAAGAATAACGTCAAAGTCGGCCATCTCCAACTCTACTAGGTCAGCTGAAGTGACTCTATGAAGAAATGAGATAGCATAATTCCGGTAAATTCTCTAGGCTAGGACTGACTCACCAACATGAGTAGAAACACAAAATGGTTCTAAGAGTTGTTCAGGACTGACTTCGAACTTACAAGCAACATAAGGGGTCAGAAAAGATAAGGAGGCTCTGGGTCTAGCAAAGCATAAACATTGAAAAACAAAACTTGCAACATACTAGTAACAACATCTGGGGAACTCTCCAAATCCTGGCGAGATGACATAGCATAAAGACAGTTCTTGCATTGACCACCACCCAAACTAGAAGTAGCACCCTACTAGGCTGGACGACCCGCTGGGGCTGAAGAGCAATCATTGATCTTATGACCAACCTATCTACATCTAAAGCATCTGCCTGTGTAATACCCCGGAAATGAAACCAGCTATCTAAGTTAAAATCTTAGAAAAATTCCATGTTTCAGGAATAAAGGGTCCAAACCACGGACCATGGTTCGAACCACGGGTCAAGGAATGGAACCGTGATTCCTATCTATTTGGTTCAGCCTCTGGTCTGGAACAATGAGTAGGTTCTACAGACCATGGTTCGAACCACGGGTCCATCCTGTCCACTCGTCGAACACAGATCAGTGGAGTGGCAAGTCCCTCAGGTTTCATGACTCACTTCTATGGCCCATCATTTGAATGATGGACAATCATTTTGACTCGTGGTTTGATGCAGAGATCATCTAAGTCCCCAGCAATGACAACTCTAAATGATGATCCATCATTTGTTCTACGGGTCCATCATGTTGACCCATAGAAATACTTCTGCAGCCTGTTGGTTGGGAAAAAACCAATGGATGGACACCACAAAACGTGGTTTGTTCTACGGTCCGTGAAATCCACCCGTGGTCACTGGAAGTCAACTTTTTAAAAGCTTTTCTAAATTATTTCCCAGGGGTATTTTAGTCATTACCCACCCTTTTAACTCTTAAGTGAGGTAGTTTTGACTATTTCAAGAAGGATTTTCACCCTTATTATCCAAAGTCTTTTCTAAATCATTCATTCACATCCCAAAAAGGAAAAGAGCTCTCTCTAGCTCAATGTCTCAAGCTTCAAGTTCAAGTCTCCTAAGTCTTTTCATTCTAGTGGGTTAACTCCAATCATGGTATATGGGTATTTAACAATGGGTTCCTTTCACCATTGTGCCCAAAACCCAAATCCTTTTTTATAATTATGAACTTGTGAATTTAGGGTTTTGATCTAAATTGGAGGGAAAACTTATGAAATCAGTTCTATGCATCAATTCATGGTTTCTTATGGTTTATCTATGATTTTATTAAGATTCCTTAATTGATTTCCAAAGCCCATGCATTAAAGTTGAATTCCAGCATGATTCCATTGAATTGCAAGATTTCAAGTGAAAGCTTACATGTTTAGATAACATGTCCTTATGTATTTATGAAATTGCATGCCAAATTCTTCAAGTATGATTTAAGAAAGAAAAGTTTGTTTGAATTACGGCTATGCTAAGTATTAAGGATTTTTAAGTAAGAACAATATGACATACGATATGTCTCTATGTTTTATGAGAGGTTTGGTATCTAGATGTACCTACCTAAGCTAGGAGAATTGCATGATGCACGATGTGTTTTCATGCTTTTCAAACAAGAGTTGGCATGTGATTGTGCCACTATAAAATTGTGAGCTATATGTATATGTTTTGGGAGTAGTATTTAGCACCGAGCGATGAGGGTTCAATTACCCAAGCTCAGAAACTGCATTGCCAGCGTAGGTTATGAAATGAAGTGCCCTATGAGCTTATGATAGTGGATCCACATCTTGATAATGGTGTCAGGTGTCTTAGCAGGCATTAGGGCAACTTTTCCAACTAGGGTTATATAGTTGGGGATGGTGACTTGTTCCTTGGCAAGGTTTAAGTCAGCTTTGCTAACAAGGGTTATATAGTTAGATTCCATGTAGCTCACCTGGTCTAATGTCGGTTATAAGAAACTCTTGTATGAATTATTTCATGTTTTCTAAGCTTTATGATATCTTATTTTGAGGTTTTGACTACGAACTCATGCTTAATACTCAAATTATGATATGTACCTTTGATATCTTTGATTATGCATAAACTCAAGTTTTAATTATGTTTTAAGCATGTTTTCATATTTTATGCATATCCCGCATACTCGGTACGTCCTATAGTACTGACACATATCTTGTGCTGCATCCTTTGATGATGCAGATTCAGGTGTACCTCCTCAGATTCATGGCTAGAGTTTCCTGGCCACTCCCAGAGAGCTATTGGTGAGTCCTCATAGGTCGAGGACTAGTTATGTTTTTATCTTATGTTAGCTTTTCATTTCGTACTTTGAGTTAGCTAGGGTCTTATCCTAGAAAGTCTTTATATCGAGTAGAGGCTTTTCAGACATAGAAAGCTTAGAGTCTCTTTCTGGGCTTTGTATTTCCATTTGACTTGGATTATCCATTTATGTGATTTCGTATTTATCTATTATGCTTCCGCTTATCTTTTACTATGCTTGAGAATGCTATGACCAAGGGTTAGCTTGCAGCACTTGTGGTCCCGAGTCCCGTATTACACCTACGGGGTAACCTCGCGGCATGACAAACTTGGTATCAGAGCCTCAGGTTTGACATTCCTATGATGTCGGAAAGCCGCATCAAGTAGAGTCTTTTTCATGTGTGTGAAGAGTTCCACACATATGAGAGGGAAGCTATGAGATGTCTTAGAAAACTTCATTTCTTTCATGATTAAATCGTGTGATAGATATTAACTCTAATGTTCCTCTAATCCCTATTTTGTACATTTCAGAGTATGCCTCCTCGACGTGCTATGCCTCCCCACCTGCTCGGAATGCTATTCTTCCCATTCTGATCCCCGATGTCACGAATGAGGAGTTTAGAAATGCCATCCATTTTCTAGCCCAAACTTTGGCCACTCAGGCCAATCATCCGGCTCCTGCCCCGGTCCACCCTCAAGGTAGAGTAGCGGCCCGAGTTCATGACTTTATCTGAATGAACCCACTTGAATTTTGGGGTTCAAAAGTGAGTGAGGACCCGCTTAACTTTATTGATGAAGTGAAAAAGATCTTTGAAGTTATACAAGTTGTTAGGGTAGATTGGGTTGAGCTTTCATCCTATCAACTAAAGGATGTAGCTCATATTTAGTTCATGCAATGGAAGGAGGCTATGGTGAGGAACACGGTCCCCATGACCTGGGAGTGTTTTGAGGGGGCCTTACTTGATAGGTTCTTTCCCCGAGAGTTGAAGCAAGCGAAGGTGGAGGAATTTGTGAATTTGAGACAGGGGTCGATGTCAGTTCAAGAGTATAGTCTGAAGTTCACTCAGTTGTCTAGATATGCGCCCTCCATGGTAGCGGACCCACATGATCAAATGAGCAAGTTTATTTATGGGGTTTCTGATGTGGTGAAGAAAGAGTGTAGGTCTGCCTTGTTATTGAGTGACATGATCATTTCCTGACTCACGACTCATGCCCATCAGATTGAGGGTGACAAGCTTAGAGAGATGGCAAGGGAGAACAAAAGAGCTAGATCTGAGGGTTAAAAATTTAGCCATCTTAGGTCCGGAGGTAGACATCACTCCTTGTTCCAGAAGAAGTCATTAGGCCCCGTTCATTCTTCTTCTAGGGATCCTACCCAGGCCTAGAGGCCTCGTCATGATTAGTGTGGTAGAGTATCTAGTTCCTATTCCCAGTCTCAGAGTAGTGTTGCTAAGGGACCTTCCTACCCAGCTTGTGTAAAGTGTGGGAAGAGCCATTATAGTTAGTGTTTGGCTGGTTCAGGTAGTTGCTTCAGTTGTGGTCAGGCTGGACACCGTGTTAGAGATTGCCCTTCAGCTAAGAAGGGGCAGGGAGATAGTAGCGCTCAGTCTTCTCCAGTAGCTTCAAGAGGTTGACCAGCCCAGCAGGGCGCAGCTTCTAGCTCGTGTGGTCAGTGCCAGAACTGTCTTTATGCTATGTCCTCCTATCAAGATCAGGAGAGTTCTCCAGATGTTTTCACTGGTATGTTGAAAGTCTTCTCTTTCGATGTGTATGCTTTATTGGACCCCAGTTCCTCCTTATCTTTTGTGACCCCTTATGTAGCATGCAAATTCGAAGTATGTCCTGAATTACTTTTAGAACCCTTTTTTGTTTCTACTCATGTTAGTGAGTCAGTCTTAGCCAAATGAATCTACTAGAATTACCCTATCTCAGTCCTTTATAGAGTCACTTCAGCGGATCTAGTAGAGTTGGAGATGACTAATTTTGATGTCATTCTTGGCATGGATTGGTTGTATGCATGTTATGCTTCTGTTTATTGTTGTATTCGGGTTGTCAGTTTCAAGTTTCCTAATGAACCCGTTTTAGAATGGCAAGGTATCCCCCCTTCCTCAAAAGGTCGCTTCATATCTTATTTTAAGGATAGGAAGATGATTTCAAAGGGGTATGTTTATCACATAGTGCAGCTTATGGACACAGAGTCTGAAACCCCATTCCTTCAGTCTATTCCTGTTGTGAATGAATTCCCAGAAGTATTTCCTGAGGATTCGCCCGGAGTCCCTCCCGAGCTGGAGATAGACTTTGGGATAGATCTTCTCCCAGATATGAATCCTATCTATATTCCTCCCTATAGAATGGATCCCGCGGAACATAAAGAGTTGAAAGATTAGTTGAAGGATCTTCTTGATAAAGGTTTCATCAAGCCTAGCATTTCTCCATGGGGTGCCCCAGTTTTGTTTGTTCGAAAGAAAGATGGTTTTCTTTAGAATGTGTATTGATTAAAGTTAGTTGAACAAGGTCACAATCAAGAATAAGTATCCCATTCCTAGGATTGATGACTTGTTTTATCAGCTTCAGGGTGCTAGCTTCTTCTCCAAACTCGACCTTAGATTCGGTTATCATCAGCTTTGTGTTAGAGAGTGTAATATTCTGAAGACAGCCTTCAGGACTAGGTATGGTCATTATGAGTTTGTTGTTATGTCTTTTGGTCTAACTAATGCTCTTGCAGCCTTTATAGATTTGATGAACCATGTGTTCAAACAGTACCTGGATATGTTTGTAATTGTTTTCATTGATGATATCCTCATCTACTCTTGCAGTGAGAAGGAGCATGTAGACCATTTGAGGGTTCTGTTGCAATATCTCAAGGGACGACAGTTATTTTCTAAGTTTAGCAAGTGTGAGTTTTGGATGTAGTTTGTTGCTTTTCTAGGTCATATTGTGACTAAAGATGGTATTCGAGTTGATTCCCAAAATATCGAGGCAGTGAAGAGCTTGCCTAGACCTACTTCTCCATATGATTTTAGGAGCTTTTGGGATTTGGCTAGTTACTACAAACGGTTTGTGGAAGGATTTTCTTCCATTGATACCCCTTAGACCCGATTGACTCAGATAAAGGTAAAATTTCAGGGGTCTGACTTGTGTGAGAAGAACTTTCAGGAACTGAAGACTAGATTGACCACCGCTCCAGTGTTATCTCTACCCGAGGGCCTAGATGATTTTGTTGTGTATTGTGATGCTTCTAGGATTTGTTTGGGTTGTGTTTTGATGCAGCGTGGTAAGGTGATTGCTTATACTTTGTGACAGCTTAAGACCCATGAAAAGAACTATCCTACTCATGATCTTGAGTTGGCAGCCGTGGTCTTTGCCTTGAAGATTTGGAGACATTACTTGTATGGTGTGCATGTGGATATATTCATTGATCATAAGAGTCTTCAGTATGTGTTCACTCAAAAGGAGTTGAATTTGTGACAAAGGAGATGGCTTGAGCTCCTTAAGGATTATGATATGAGTGTGCTTTACCATCCGAGTAAGGCCAATGTCGTGGACGATTCTTTGAGTAGACTGTCTATGGGAAGTGTGTCTTCCATTGATGACGAGAAGAATGAATTGGTTAAAGAGGTTCATAGGCTTGCTCGGTTGGGATTCTGCCTTATGGACTCGACAGAAAGTGGTGTAATTGTACAAAATGGTGATGTATCATCTTTGGTAGCAGAGATGAAGGCAAAGCAAGACAAGGATGCCATTTTACTTCAGCTTAAGGGTGCAGTTCATTAGCAGCGGGTGGAGGATTTCTCCCAAGGGGGAGATGGTGTGCTTTTTTATCAAGGTCTCTTATGTGTGCCATATGTAGATGGATTGAGACAACAGATTCTGACTGAGGTTCACGGTTCTAGATATCCCATCCATTCGGATGCTACTAAGATATACCGTGATCTGCGGGAAGTGTTTTGGTGGAATGATATGAAGAGGGACATAGCCGGGTTCATGGCTAAGTGTCCCAACTGTCGGGTGGCACGAATCAAGATATTGAACTTCCCACTTGGAAATGGGAAGCAATCAATATGGACTTTATTACTGGGTTGCCTCGTACTCGAAGGCAATATGATTCCATTTGGGTGATTATCGAACGGATGACCAAGTCATCCCACTTCTTGGCTATTAAGACTACTGATTCAGTAGACGACTATGCCAGACTCTACATACGGGAGATAGTTCAACCGCATGGTGTTCCCTTGTCTATTATTTCTGATAGAGGTCCTCAATTTATATCTCAGTTTTGGAGATCATTCCTGAAAGGTCTTGGTGCTCAGGTGAAGCTTAGCACAACTTTTCACCCTCAGACACACAGTCAGGCAGAGCGCACTATTAAGAATTTAAAGTATATTGATGTGACGCTAATTTACGTCACTTTCGACTCCTTTTTACTAAGAACAATCGTACGTTTTCAAGCAACCATTGTTGTTTTTGATGTTTTTATGTTGTATTTGTAGGAAATGGAAACAAACACGGAAACGGAAGGAAATACGCAAAAAAATACATTCTGCCTAAGGGTGACGGCCTGAGTGACGGCCCGTCACACATGTGACGGTCCGTCACAAGGGACCGTCACTCCAAGGCAGTAAAGGAGGCAGTGCCACTGCCTAAGCTGACGGCCCAGGCGACGGTCCGTCAAGGCAGTGACGGTCCGTCAGCCTGACCGTCACGCTAAGGCAGTAGCTTTAGTCGGCGACCCGCGTTTTGGGGATTCCTAGCCCGTTTTGGATTTGGTTTCTTTGACTCCTATAAATACCCTATGATAGGTTTATGTAATGAGAATTCACCCAATAGTTTTAGAATAGTTTTTAGTCGTTTTTTGAAAGCAACAACACGTTTTCGGATTCTTGAATTCGTGTTCTTGAGTTCTTGGTTGTTCTTGTTCTTGGATTATTGAAGAGTATTTTCATCATATTGTAAGAATCTTCTTTCCTTTATAATGAATTACTTCTTTTCTTCTTCGAGCATGAGTAACTAAAACTCCCGCAACTAGGGTTGTGGGAGCCATGGCAAACGTAGCAATATAGATTCCGGGTAGCGTTGGGTTCGATTTATGTATTGTCACGTTGTTAATCATACATTATGTCACGTTTTCTAGTGGGTTGCAAACATTAGAACATGCCTAGGTTTAATTTGCTTGAGAAAGAGATTAAAACCGGGAAACTTGATTAACAACAAGGATTCGAGACTACCAACTCTCGTCTTAAAGATTAATGCCGTAACTGGATTAATCTACTTGATGTTAGGATTGAGAGCTAAAAAGCACATCTTTTTGAGATCGAGAGAAGATAAAAGGAAATTTGTTTATTTGGTCGAGAGACGTTTAGACGATACAATTGACGCAATCACATCGTGACAAGCATATAGAAAGAACCCGGTTAAGCCTAGAATCGACATTGTTACAAAAGCCATGGTGAACACGTCCCTAGTTCATTCTCTCTTACTGATTATTCTCTTACATTATTGTTGCTTTTGTTTACGATTTGTTCACAAAACCCCCCTTTTTATTTATCGGAAACAATTGACTACGAGTTACTTAATTCACTAAAGGCTTGATCTTCACCATATTCTCTGTGGGATTCGACCCCAACCTTGTTGGGTTCTTTACTTGACTACGATCGCTTACGCCTCGTTAATTTGAGGTGTAGTTTGAGCGTTATCAAAAAGTGGCGCCGTTGCCGGGGAATACGGTTTTTGATTAAGTCTGGTGTGTTTAGTTGACTTTTAGTCATAATTTCCTGCTTTTATTTTTTGTTTGTTGTTTTTGTTTTTGAACAGGGTACAGGTTGTGCATGCCAAGTACCCGAGGTTCGGGGGAACAAATTGTACCTTACGACCCCGAACTTGCTAGAACATTGAGGCGGAATATGGCCGCACAACTAGAGGCAGCGAGAATCGCTGCAGAACTGCTGGCCCAACAAAATTTAAATACTGAGGGTCGGCAAGACGATGTTATGATGAACGATGAGGATCTCGACTTAGATGGAGATGGCGCTACAGGCGCCATTATTGTTCCACCGCTACCGCCCGGAGCAAAGTTCAATATCACTAGCACGATGATTCAGTTGCTGAATTTGAGAGGTGTATTCCGTGGTGCCGCTGGTGATGATCCAAACCAGCACTTAATGAACTTCGTGGGGATCTGCAAATCATTTGAGCTGCCAGGCGTGAGTCAGACAGCGATCAGGCTCCGGTTGTTTCCATTGTCTCTGTCTGATGAGGCAGCTTTGTGGTTAACAGAATTGACCCCCGACTCTATCGCAACGTGGGGAGAGTTGAGAGGAGCTTTCCTAGAAAGGTTCTTTCCTCCCTCTCGGATGATACAGTTGAGGGACGAGATTAGCAACTTTAGGCAGCAACCGCACGAAGCACTGCACGAGACTTGGTTGCGATTTAAGAAGAAGCTGACACAGTGCCCCAACCATCAGCTGAACAACGAATTCTTGATGCAGACATTCTACAGGGCACTAAATTCGGCTACCAAGCCGACATTGGATAACGCAGCAGGTGGAGCGTTTATGGGTCGCACTTTTGCCGACGCCACAGCTATTTTAGATAGGCTCACCAAGACCAACAGGGCCTGGCACACACGAGATTCAGAGGTTGCAGCTAGCACCTATACAGTGGGTATGTCAGCTGAGCAGCGTAGAAAAGAGGAGGAGCGCGACCAAGACATGGCGCACCTGAAAACGCAGTTGGATCTCCTGACAAGGCACTTGACGTCAGGAAGTATAGAGAAGGTACAAGCGGTGGGTGCCCAAGGTATAGAGACTGAGGAGGCCAATTACTTGGGGGGTTTCCAGGCCAATGGCCAGGGAAACCAAGGTCGGAACTATCAGCGAGACAACCACTATGAGAAAAGTGGCTACAAAGAGCGCGACCAAGGAAACTGGAGGAACAACACCGATAGAGGTGGGGTGTATATACCACCTGGCAATCGGGATAAAACTGGCAGCGAGGCTGAGACGTCCAAACTTGAGAACATGATGGCGAAGATGTTGCTGAAGGTGGAATCGACTGACTCTGGAGTAAAGGCAATGCGGACGGAGTTATCAACGTTGAGTCAAGTAGTGGAGTCACACTCAACCGCAATCAAGCAATTGGAGCAGCAAGTGGGTCAGATCTCGGCATCTCTAAACCAAAGGAAGACAGGTACCCTGCCGAGTGATACGACTCATCCGAGGAATGACGCTAGCTGTATGGCGATCACCACAAGAAGTGGAAAAATATTACCGGAATCACATCCGGTAGTTCAGACTCAAGGTGATGTTGCGGATGATGAAGAGGCAGTAGAGGAGGAAACTCCAAAGCCCGCGGAGAAACGCAAGGAAGCTGAAAAGCTTCCAACTATGATGTTTCGACACCCACCTCCTTTCCCCCAGCGATTGAAGAAGAAAGCTGACGATGGTAAGTTCCTGAACTTCATCACCATGCTGAAGCAAATTTCAATAAACATACCATTGGTGGAAGCGCTGGAACAAATGCCCGGTTATGCCAAATTCATGAAGGACTTGATTACAAAGAAGAGGTCGGTGAGTTTTGAACCGGAAGACAACCTCCATCACTGCAGCGCTATCTCTTCAAGGTCGTTAGTTGAAAAAAAGGATGATCCAGGTGCGTTCACTGTTCCATGTACTATCGGGAAGCTCAACTTCGGAAGAGCTATGTATGATCTTGGTGCTAGTATCAATCTGATGCCGCTAGCAGTGTATAACAAATTGGGTTTGGGAGCTCCTAAACCAACGTCCATGAGAGTGATGATAGCTGACCGGTCGGTAAAGCGACCCGTAGGGATATTGTCTGATGTGCTAGTAAAGATTGGCAAGCTTATCTTCCCAGCTGACTTTGTGATCTTGGATTGCGAAGTAGATTTCGAAGTTCCCATCATCTTGGGACGACCATTGCTAGCCACAGCAAGAGCCTTGGTTGACATGGAGAAAAACGAACTGACCTTCAGGCTGAACAATGAAATGGCCAAGTTTGATGTGTCCAAAGTAATGAAGAAACCAAGTGACATGAGGGTGGTCGCGGTCATCAATGCTATCGAGGAAATCCCTGCGGATGTGTATCTTGAGGAGAAGTGTGTAGTCGAGAACCTAGTTGTTGTAAGAAGTATGGTGCGAGAGCACAAACATGTAGAGGAAGGCGAAAAAATTAAATCGAGGAAATGAAAACACCGCAAAAGAATCTGCAAAGAAAGAGCAAAGAAATTGTCGCGACTAGCAATGGAGCCCAAAGATGAAGCGGGAACGCCACACTCCATTGAGTTCTCTTGTTTTGGAGACCCTGGCGGGCTCCAACATCATTCCGGAATCTGAGTCCGATCGACTTCACAGGTATTCCTTTATTCTCACAGTTTTTAGCTTTCGCATATATGCATTGGGGACAATGCATGAGTCTAAGTTGAGGGTGTTGGGAAACCTGTGAGTCACCACCGAGGGTTTTTGTTGCCGATTTCTTTTCCCTCCGGTGTGCTATCTAGTAGAACCGGCATGTTTAGGTTGTTATTTTAATTTTTTTTTTAGTGTCTATAGTGATGAGCATGGCGTTTTTCTTGACTAAAAATGAGGCCCCTTTAAAAATTTTCTGGTTTTATACTTATGTTGAAACGATTGACTGTCTGGATCCTTGAATGTCATTGTGTGATTATGATTAGAATGAGTATGCTTAAGCCGAGCGGTTGTTTGATAGTTGGTAGCGATATAGTTTCTTGGTGCCAAGAGCGTGTGAGAGTATTGTTATAAATTCTTACTCTGTGCATGCATCTAGAACTTGCCCGGTCTATTTTGTTAAGTTTGAAGTTTGGTTGCTTAGGAAAGGATCACAGGCCCTTTTTGTGTGCAGTCCACTTAACCTATAAGACCGTCCAAATGCAAATAATCCCTTTGATCCCTGTTTGAGCCATAATTGACCTTGTTCTTTCAATAACCCGTCACCGTTCCTGTTTAACTTTGAATCCCTATTTTGGCCCTGGTCCTTCCTTGGACATCGTGCACCTCAACTCAGGCAATCAGCCTAAGTTGAGGGTGGCTACTATAGAGGTAAACCCTGTTTTGGCCCTGGTCCTTCCATGGACATTGTGCACCTCAACCCAGGCAATCAGCCTAAGTTGAGGGTGGCTACTATAGAGGTGAATGATAAGAAAAAGAGGATAGTGAAGATTGGTTGGGAATAGAATGAAAATTCGGGTGTGTGCCTAAGAAATGAAAAAAAAAATAAAGAAAGATGAAAAAGATCGAAAAAGAAACAAGAATTGTCAATAAAGAGGCCGCACCTGTATCTAGAATCAAGGAAATAAAAAGGTGAATAAGGATGGATAAAGTGAAGTTATGTGGTGATAAGATGTAAATGGTTCCAAGGAGGGCTTAGTCACTAACCCCTAAATGTATCATACCTGCACCCGAAGCCTCATTACAAGCCTAAACAAGTCCTGTAGTGATCCTGAGTAGCTTTCTGAAGAACCGAAATAGAATAGTAAGGGCAAGCCTATGGTATCGCATGTGCATTGTTTGAAATCGTTTGTGAGTGTGAGCGCTTACCTAGTCCCAAATCTTGTGTGTGGGATTTCTTTGTGGTGAGGGCACCAAGATGTCTGTATTGTCTATTGATTGTTAGGATAGCTGCACGTGTGTATGTAGAACGTTCTATCATATCGGAATGACATGTTTGGAGCCTTGCAAGTTAGTGATTCATACATTTGTGTGCTACGAGGGAGCTTGATTTAATGGAATAACTGTGAATGACCATGAGGTGCTATAAACACGAGTTTGTCTTAGTTGAGTCGTAGTATTGTTTTATGTTATGTTGCTTGAGGACAAGCGAACGTTTTAAGTTGAGGGTGTTGATGTGACGCTAATTTACGTCACTTTCGACTCCTTTTTACTAAGAACAATCGTACGTTTTCAAGCAACCATTGTTGTTTTTGATGTTTTTATGTTGTATTTGTAGGAAATGGAAACAAACACGGAAACGGAAGGAAATACGCAAAAAAGACATTCTGCCTAAGGGTGACGGCCTGAGTGACGGCCCGTCACACATGTGACGGTCCGTCACAAGGGACCGTCACTCCAAGGCAGTAAAGGAGGCAGTGCCACTGCCTAAGCTGACGGCCCAGGCGACGGTCCGTCAAGGCAGTGACGGTCCGTCAGCCTGACCGTCACGCTAAGGCAGTAGCTTTAGTCGGCGACCCGCGTTTTGGGGATTCCTAGCCCGTTTTGGATTTGGTTTCTTTGACTCCTATAAATACCCTATGATAGGTTTATGTAATGAGAATTCACCCAATAGTTTTAGAATAGTTTTTAGTCATTTTTTGAAAGCAACAACACGTTTTCGGATTCTTGAATTCGTGTTCTTGAGTTCTTGGTTGTTCTTGTTCTTGGATTATTGAAGAGTATTTTCATCATATTGTAAGAATCTTCTTTCCTTTATAATGAATTACTTCTTTTCTTCTTCGAGCATGAGTAACTAAAACTTCCGCAACTAGGGTTGTGGGAGCCATGGCAAACGTAGCAATATAGATTCCGGGTAGCGTTGGGTTCGATTTATGTATTGTCACGTTGTTAATCATACATTATGTCACGTTTTCTAGTGGGTTGCAAACATTAGAACATGCCTAGGTTTAATTTGCTTGAGAAAGAGATTAAAACCGGGAAACTTGATTAACAACAAGGATTCGAGACTACCAACTCTCGTCTTAAAGATTAATGCCATAACTGGATTAATCTACTTGATGTTAGGATTGAGAGCTAAAAAGCACATCTTTTTGAGATCGAAAGAAGATAAAAGGAAATTTGTTTATTTGGTCGAGAGACGTTTAGACGATACAATTGACGCAATCACATCGTGACAAGCATATAGAAAGAACCCGGTTAAGCCTAGAATCGACATTGTTACAAAAGCCATGGTGAACACGTCCCTAGTTCATTCTCTCTTACTGATTATTCTCTTACATTATTGTTGCTTTTGTTTACGATTTGTTCACAAAACCCCCCTTTTTTATTTATCGGAAACAATTGACTACGAGTTACTTAATTCACTAAAGGCTTGATCTTCACCATATTCTCTGTGGGATTCGACCCCAACCTTGTTGGGTTCTTTACTTGACTACGATCGCTTACGCCTCGTTAATTTGAGGTGTAGTTTGAGCGTTATCATATATGTTAAGAGCATGTGTGATTGACTTCAAAGGTAATTGGGATGATCACTTAACTCTTATCGAGTTTGCCTACAACAAGAACATTCACTCTAGCATCCAGATGGCTCCATATGAGGCACTTTATGGCCGGAGATGTAGGTATCCTATTGGTTGGTTTAAGGTAGGTGAGGCAGCCTTGATTGGTCTAGATTCGGTTCATAAGACTATGGAGAAGGTTCAGCTTATTATGGAAAGGTTGAAGACCGCTCAGAGTCGACAGAAATCTTATGCGAATGTGAGGAGAAGGGAGTTGGAATTTGAAGTTGATGATTGGGTTTTCCTAAAGGTATCACCCATGAGGGGTGTGATGAGATTTGGCAAGAAAGGGAAAGTTGTTGGAATTCATGTTTCAAGAATGACGGGTCCAAACCACGGATCATGGTTAGAACCACGGATCGTGGAATGGAACCGTGATTACTGTCTGTTTGGTTCAGCCTCTGGTCTGGAACCACGAGTGGGTTCTACAGACTATGGTTCAAACCACGGGTCCATCCTGTCCACTCATGGAACATATATCAGAGGAGTGGCAAGTCCCTCAGGTTTCACGACTCACTTCTACGGCCCGTCATTTGAATGACGGACCTTTATTTGCATAATGGACCATCATTTTGACTCGTGGTTCAATCCAGAGATCAGCTTAGTCCCCAGCAATGACGACTCTAAATAATGACCCATCATTTGTTCTACGGGTCCGTCCTGTTGACCCATAGAAATGCCTCTGCAGCCTGTTGGTTTGTCCAGAAACCACTGATGGAAACCACGAACCGTGGTTTGTTCTATGGTCCATGAAATCCACCCGTGGTCACTGGAAGTCAACTTTTTAACAACTTTTCTAAATTATTTCCCAGGGGTATTTTAGTCATTACCCATTCTTTTAAATGCTAAGTGAGGTCGTTTTGACTATTTCAAGATGGGTTTTCACCTTTATTATCCCAAGTATCTTCTAAATCCTTCATTCACCTCCCAAAAAGGAAAATAGCTCTCTCTAGCTCAAGGTCTCAAGATTAAAGTCCAAGTCGCCTAAGTCTTTTCATTATAGTGATTTAACTCCAATCAAGGTATGTGGGTATTTAACAATGGGTTCCTTTCACCCTTGTGCCCAAAACCCAAATCCTATTTTGATAATTATGAACTTGTGAAATTAGGGTTTTTATCTAAATTAGGGGGAAAACTTATGAAATCAGTTCTACGCATAAATTCATGGTTTCTTATGGCATATCTATGATTTTATTAAGATTTATTAATTGGTTTCCAAAGCCCATGCTTTAAAGTTGAATTCTAGCATGATTCCATTGAATTGCAAGATTTCAAGTGAAAGCTTACATGTTTAGATTACATGTCCTTATGTATTTATGAAATTGCATGCCTAATTCTTCAAGTATGATTTAAGAAAGAAAAGTATCTTTGAATTATGTCTATGCTAAGTTTTAAGGATTTTGAAGTATGAACAATATGAGATACGATATGTCTCTATGTTTTATGAGAGGTTTGGTATCTAGATGTTCCTACCTATGCTATGAGAATTGCATGATGCCCGATGTGTTTTCATTCTTTTCAAATAAGAGTTGGCATGAGATTGTGCCACTATAAAATTATGAGCTATATGTATATGTTTTGGGAGTAGTATTTAGCACCGAGCGATGGGGGTTCGATTACCCAAGTCCAAAAACTATGTTGCCAATGTAGGTTATGAAATGAATTGCCCTATGGGCTTATGATAGTGGATCCACTTCTTGATAATGGTGTCTTGTGTATTAGCGGGCATTAGGGAAGCTTTGCCAACTAGGCTTATATAGTTGGGGATGGTGACTTGTTCCTTGGCAAGGTTCAAGTCAGTTTTGCTAACTAGGGTTATATAGTTAGATTCCATGTAGCTCACATGGTCTAATGTCGATTATAAGAAACTCATGTATGAATGATTTCAAGTTTTCTAAGCTTTATGATATCTTATGTTGAGGTTTTGACAGTGAACTCATGCTTATTACTCAAATTATTTTATGTAACTTTGATATCTTTGATTATGCATGAACTCAAGTTTTAATTATGTTTTAAGCATATTTTCATATTTTATGCATATCCCACATACTCGGTACATCCTATAGTACTGACGCATATCTTATGTTGCATCCTTCGATGATGCAGATTTAGGTGTACCTCCTCAGATTCGTGGCTAGAGTTTCCCATCCACTACCAGATAGATGTTGGTGAGTCCTCGTAGGTCAAGGACTAGTTATATTTTTCCCTTGTGTTAGATCTTAATTCCGTACTTTGAGTTAGCTAGGGTCTTGTCCTAGCAACTCTTTATGTCGAGTAGAGGCTTTTCAGACATAGAAAACTTTGAGTCTCTTTCTCGGCTTTGTATTTCCATTTGACTTGGATTATCCATTTATGTGATTTTGGATTTATCTATTATGCTTCCGCTTATCTTTTGTTATGCTTGTGAATGCTATGACCAAGGGTTATCTTGGATCACTATTGACCATTGTTAAGCAAAACAAACAATTAACGTATGAATGATAATCAATAGGAGAATGAACTAGGGAAGTGTTTACCATGGCGTTGGTAACAATGTCGATTCTAGGCTTAATCGGGTTCTTTTTATATGCGTGTCATGATGTGATTGAATTAATGGTATCGTCTAAACGTTTCTCAACCAAATAGATAAATTTCCTTTTCTATTCTCTCGACCTCGAAAAGATGTGCTCTTTAGATTTCAATCCTAAACATCAAGTAGATTAATCTAGTTACAGCATTAATCATTAGACGAGAGTTAGTAGTCTCGAATCCTTGTTGTTAATCCAATTTCCCAGTTTTAATCTCTTTACTCAAGCAAACTTAAACCTAGGCATGTTCTAATGTTTGCAACCACTAGAAAACGTTAAATAATGAATGATTAACAACGTGACCATACATATATTGAGCCCAACGCTACCCGGAATCTATATCGCTACGTTTGCCATGGCTCCCACAACCCTAGTTGTGGGAGTTTTAGTTAATCATGCTATAAAGAAAAGAGAAGAGAATTATATTCATAATAAAGAGAATGGATTCTTACAATATAGTGAAAACAATCTTCAATTATCCAAGAACAAGAAAAACCAAGATCCCAAGAACGATTCAAGAACAAGATTTAGGAGAAGGAAACCGTGTGTAGCGCGTTTCCTCTCTCAAAACTCGCTCAAAAACTCCTAAAACTATTGGGAGAACTATTGTATAGTGAATGAATAATTAAAATAAAACTAACATAGGGTATTTATAGGAGTCTAGGAAACCAATCCCAAAAACGCTCGGATTCCGCGTCGCGGACTGCCTAAGTGTGACGGCCAGGGTGACTCACAGGGTTGACGGACCGTCACCGTCACAGGGTTGACGGACCGTCGCCTGGACCGTCACCCTTAGGCAGTGGACTGCCTCACTTGCTGCCTTGGTGTGACGGTTTGGGTGACGGACCGTCACACCCTTGACGGACCGTCACCTGAACCGTCACTCTTATCCAGAATGCTCTTTTTCGCGTATTTCCTTCCATTTCCATGTTTGTCTCCATTTCCTACAAATATAACATAAAAACATCAAAAACAACGACGGTTGCTTGAAAACGTACGATTGTTCTTAGTTAAAAGGAGTCGAAAGTGCCGTAAAATGGCGGCACATCACTACGTGGTCGCTTAGTTGCATGTGTGCGATGGTCAACTAACATGTACGTAGGCTTAGTCCCTGATCTATCCTCCGCCTGCCTTGTGTGTGTGCATGCGCTTGGCCGTGTGTCCTGTGGCCTTGTCGCGTGCAAACATGCCATGCCAACAACTATATATATTCCAAACTTTGTTTTCATCTCCAAATTTTAAGAATTTCTCCATTTTTGTAAGCTTCCTGGAGCAGGTTTGAGGCTAGTTTTAATCCTATACAATTCTGGTATGTCCACCTTATTCCCTATTCCTTTTTTTGTCATTTTTCACATTGCTTCCGTTAAATTTTCTAGTTAATTCCTCGTTTTAAATTCTTAATATTTGGGGACATCAGGGGTGTTTTGGGCCCTAAAACGAGTCTAATTTGCACTTAAAATTTAGGCTGGGGTTTATAAACCCGTTGCAAACATATTTGTGAATTTTGTTTTTTGCTTCATAAAGTAAGCCCCGAGGGTCATTTTTGGACCCGATTCCTGACCCGAAAGTTTTTATATCAATATGGGTGTCATTATTCTCATCTTGACATCTAGATCATGTTTATGATAGTATGGAAGCTTTTGGAGGCTTGTCATAGGAGATAGGCTCCAGTCTCAAGGATTGTGCGTGCGTGTTTGGCTTCCAGATAGGTTACGACTTACCTAATTTTAGGCTTAGCTCTTATAAGGTGTTTGCATGGTAAATTGCTAATTTGCGGGTGGGTTATTATAGTTGAATACACTGACTTAGGTATTAAATTCTTATAGCTATTTTAGAGGCCTTAGGGTAAGATACTGATTGGGAATCAATATCTTAGGTTGTAATTCCTTCCTTAAGACTTGACATAGTTTTCATGGTAATTATGGGTTTAGCATTCATTGCCTTAACTTAGCGTAGGTTGGTGGTAGTTTTGGGTTATTAGATTGGGGAGCCTTAGTATAAGTTTAAGAGAGGACCTTGTGGTAGAATAACCCCTTTTGTTGTTGCTTTATATTTGTATTTTTATCATTTTTCCCTTGATATACATTCCTCGTTTGGTATATTGTATATTGTAGGATCTAGGCTGTGGATGTGGGGCACAAGGTCAGTGTGAATCCTCCATTTCTCCTTAATTATGGTTTATTGCTGGTTTTAGTGTAACTTCAATTAGTGATTCTTATTTAGCATATCTCGGCTTATGGCTTGCCTTAGCTTAAGTTTTGGGGTAGTTGACCACCTTAGGTTGAATTTCTCTTAGGTTTAGGGAGTTAGTGTTGTGTTTGCCCGATAGTACCAACCTTAGGCTAGTCTCATTACTTTAGTGCATAGACTTTGGTTGTCTTATGTGTGATATGTTTTGCTTGGTTGTAATCCTTGGAAGTTTGTTCATACATCCGAATGGCATATGGTTGAATTGATTTTTTGAAATACTATTTTCTTGTCATAAAAAGGATTTATGGAGTATTCTGAATGACTTTTGGCTTCCTTGAAGGGAATTGGCCTATTTCTAAAAAAACTGGTTTTAAAATTTGCATGTCCGAGGAGACCCATCTTCCAAAAGGTTTTACTGCCTATTTAAACATGCATGCCCCAGGAGACACATGTTCTGGGTAGTTTTATGGGTACTCGTGTTTGTATGCCTGAGGAGTCCTTATTCGGGTTTTACTTTCAACATTTGTAGTCAAACCTTTGGGTGGCCTATGGGGAGATTTCGGGAGCCCATGGGAGGCCTATAGATCCATTTCCCATGGTTGTATGTTTACTTTATGCATGCATAATTTTGAGGAGATTCAGGGAGCCCACGGGGCATCGTGTGAATCCATTCTTTGGGGTTGTCTACTTTTACTACATTGGCCACACATTGCATTGCACCCATCTCATACCCTATGTCATGGCACGTCATTGATTTCCTTATCTTCCCATCAAGTTGACTGCTAATTAGTATTGCATGGTTCTTGTGTCCTCCTGGCTTATGGGAATCCAGTTGGATTCTTTGGTTGTTGCTTGTACGTTCAGGACTTAGGGGGGTCTGATTGGGCCTACTTATTGCCATTTTTGTCTCCCGAGGTATTTATCTTATGTTTTCTCTATGATATTTAGCCGAATAGTTTCTTTATTTTTCATGTTGAGTTATCCTTGTGTCTTATTATAAATTGTCTAGCATTGGTAGGTTAACTTATTTCTGACCCTTCTATTCTTACCTTTAGCGTATTCACATTTGCTTATACTTATATCTTATTTGACCTCAGTAAGCATATGATGCCTACTGGGTACCGTGTGGTTTTGGTACTTATACTATACTTTTGCATCATTTTCCTGATGCAGATCTTAGTGTGGGTTATCGATGTTGATGCTGTCCTCGAAAGGTGTTATTGACCAGAGATACAGGGTGAGCTCTTAGCGATCGAAGTTGATCTATCTTCTTCTACTTTTAGACTAGTCTTTTGTTATACTTTCAAAGACTGTTATGTATTTATTATGCCTATCTAGTACATCTAGGTTGTAGCAACTATTATACCGAATGATACCAATACCGACTGATACCAAGTCATGCGGGAAATCTTGTATATTTGTTGTTCTCTCTTCTCCCTATCTATTTTATGCTTCTTCAGTTACCTTCTGCTTTTATCGATGTGTGTCCACTTTTGTTTCGTTCTTGTGTTAGCTGATAAGTTCACATTCTACCTACTTATTTAACTCTAAAACTTATTCTTTTGCTGATAAGAAGTGGAAAAATAATGCAATTGACACAGATTACTTCTATTTTGTAGGTTTCTATGTTTTAGAATTGTTCGGGAAGAATTTGGATTAAAACAAGTCAAAAGGGAGCTATACAGAGAAATATGGAACTGACAACTAAATGGCCTATGTGAACGTGGCATCCTGTTGCGTACGCAAAGGCTACTCAAGAAGAAGCTAGGGGAAGGCGTCGTACTACTCGCGTATGTGAAGGTCAACCAGACAAAGACTCTTCGCGAATGCGGTGGACCTTCCGTGTAAGTGAAGAAGAAAAGGGCAGCTGCGAGGAAGAAATGAAAATTTCCCCTTTTGGAAATCCTAATTCACATAAAACAACTCCAAGCCATCTTGGAAATCATCTTTGGCTATTCTCACAACTTTTGGAAAGCTTGAAGAGCAAGTTCATCAACCAACACCATAGGAGTGAAGATTTGGATGCTTTGTATTGTAAAATCTTCGGTTTCCAATATTTAACTCTTGTTCTTAATTGGTATTCTATTGGTATGTTTGTTGAATTGAGATTTGGGTTTGTATTAGAGATAATACTTGTTTGGGTATTGAATCATAGATAGATTTTGCTCTTGTTTGATTATTTAGGTCTATTGAATCCTCCATTCTTGAATTTATAGTCAATGGTTGCGAACATTGACTTAGCTTTCTAATTTGGGTTGTTGCTTGAGAGAGAATTTCCCTAAGTTCGGGAAGATTCAATAGTGGGTATTTGAGGTATCTACTCTAGACAAAGGCTAGAGATAGTTTGGTTGCCGGAAACTCCCATCTAAAAGTTGGGGTCAGAGATAACTCAACTCACCTAAGTTAATTTTTTGTTATTGCTTACTCGTGGTGGTTCGATAGAACCCATGAGGATTGTTGCTTGATTGGTCGAAAGACGGTTAAGTGCACTTTAGCCAAGACTACCTATATGTCAATCGGGTGCAAGTCTTGTGAATTAAATTCCCATTCCCAAGTATCCCTTGTTATCCTTGCTTGGCGAAAGCAAGGTGAAAGCCACTAATCAATCGATCTTTTATTTGATTTTCTTTTATCCTTAGTTTTAGTCTAAAACCCCCTTATAGATATCTTTTCCCCTTTTCGTTAATTGAACTTCAATGAGTTTCTTGGATTCTTTATTAGCTGGATCGCGACTACATTATTCTTTGTGGGTACGACCCCGACATTAGTTAGGAATATAAATAAGTTTTGCTCTGACGATCGCAATCACCTCCATTGGAGAGTGTATTTGAGTGTTATCAAAAATAGTGCCGTTGCCGGGGAACAATTTGGCGTATTGAGATAGTTTAGAATTTGAGTTTACTTACTCTAGTTCAATTTTGTGAATAGTTGATTTTCTTTTGTTTAGTTTTATTTTGTTGATGGAATCATGGCATATTTGAATGCTAGAAATGTTGATAGTTACATCTTAGTTTATATCCCCGATTATTGTGTTTATTGTGGAAGACCCCTTTCTCGCTCCTATTATGGGAGCAATTGTTATTTGTGTGGTGGTTGTGATGGACATTGGAGCGAATGCCCCAATGATGATCGTCCCCCTCCCCCCTCTTGTGCTAACAATTTTGCTAGTGGTGCTTGTGACCATAATAGGTACCATAATATAGCAAGCAAAGAATGCATATGTGTAAAGCTCCAAACCCTCTTGGCCTCGCTAGAAACCTAAGAGGAGAGTGTGCAATCCATAAAGCAAGGCTTTATGGACAAAAGGGCTAGAGAGGAGGAAAGAACAAGGGAGGATCATGAATTGAAGGTGGTGTTGCAACCAACTACCCCATATGTGGGTCATGATGTCATGACATCTCAAAGTGAGGATGTTGTGAATGAGGCAAGCTTGAAAGCGGAGACGCCCAAATCCCCCTCCAATAATTTTTTGACCTTAAGTTTGATTGAATGGATGAAAGTCGAAGTAATCCAGCTTTTGGAAGACATTACAAGGAGGATGGATGAAGGTTTATCCGGTTTTGAGTTTGTCGTGGAAATAAGGCAAAGTGTCCATCCTCACTTGAAGGCTAAAAAGCGCGATATACGAAATCAAGAGAATGGCCTTCTCATGCTCAAAGCTTAAATCCGGGATTGTAACCAAAAATTCAATTCAAGTTTGGGTCAAAGGTTCAAATCCTCCAAATGGAGATCCAAATGGTGAGGTAGCTTTTGTCGCGCGGCGATGTTAAATTGTGCACTTGATGGGAGGCAACCCATCATTTTTATGCTTTACTTCACTTTTTGTTTCTTTTTGGTGTGTTTTTAGGTGGAATGAGAAGAGGAACCAAGATTTGAGAAGCACCAAAAATACCTATGAAGGTGCCCAAAGGAATGAGAAGAGGAACCAAGTTTTGAGAAGCACCAAAAATACCTCTGAAAAACGTGCTTTTCACACATGGAAAAGTGCCCGTCGCACATGCCATCACACAACCAAATAGTAAGCTGATCAAAAACATTAGCACGTGTGAACATGGTGCATTTTTCACCTCACAAAGTGCCCATCACACCCAACATCGCACGTCGCCAGCAGTACGCTAGAGAAAATTTTGAAAAACCTATTCTAGTACTCCTTCTTCGTGAACGCAGTGGACCGGCCGTGAACGCCATTCTTCCAGCTAGTGCAGGTAAATTTAAAACTTTCAAAATTAGATGGCTTCATATGTTTTTCTCTTCTCAAAACAAAATACTCCCTCTCCTTTGGCACACAATTATTCCATCAAGTTCTTCCATCCATTGTTTCACAAGTGCAATCCATCAGGTATGAAACTCATTCGCTCTAATTATTGTCATAAAATCTAATCCTATTCCATTCTTTGTGATATCAAAGGTCAAAAAATGGTTATGTTGGAATTTAACTTCATAAGAACGTTGTTGGGTAATTGAAAATCGAGGTGGGTAAAGTATGTGCAAGAGTGCAACAATGTGGTGATTAACATGAGCACAATGAGTATAAAATTACTTAAAGGAATTGTGCCTTCCAAGTATTTGATAAAATGCTTCAAAGAGGCACTGATCTAGGAGAACACGATCGCCTTCGCGTTCGTGGTCACCTGGCCACGTTCGCGAAGGAGAAACTTTCTGAAAAATAAAATCCCTCTTTGCGAATGCAGCCACTTGGCCGCGAATACGAAGAAAGAATGCCTGGCAGTGCCAAAAAAGTAGCTCCACATAGCCCACCTCAGAATTTCTTTCAGCTATTTCTTTGGCCTAAGTGCTTCATAATACATTGTTTTAAGTGTCCCAAAGAACTTTTAACATATTAGTGTGTTTTGTAGGTACTTTGATCCAAAAGATGTCCTCCAACGGTAGTAACAATGAAGTTGATAATGTTTCATAAGTGGAAATAGAGGAGAATTATGATCAAGAGAGATTCCTATCGGCATCATGTGAGTGTCGGTATGATGATCTCTTATCCAAGACCTTTGTTAGGGAGAAAGGAATAAACTACGACCAAGTTGAAGGTAAAATGTCGGCGTTCTACATGATATTTGTGGAGCATGGATGGATTTGCTTTGCTCCTCCTCCTGTCATGGAAAATCACACAGTGGTCATGAAGTTCTATGCTAATGCTTTGATCACCGACTTCAAGAACGTATTTGTCACTACCGTTCGGGGATTCCAAGTGACTTTCAACCAAGAGATCATCAATGTATTATAAAACCTTCCAGATGCCGATAATGAGGTTTATATCGTAAAATCAAAAGCTAAAGGACACCAGTAGTTGGTAGACAAGTTGTATGATGGGGTGACAACAAGTTGGTTGACTTTGCAAAAGAGGGTTGATTCACATGCGTTCACTGCAGAAGCCAAGTCTTGGCTTTCGATTATCTGTGCAAGGATCATATAATACTCTCATGATACTGATGTGACCCCTGACAAAGTATTGATGATTGCATCCCTCATTGATGGCATAGATATGAATGTTGGGCACCATATTGTGGCCTAGATGGTAGAGGTGGATAGTGGAAGGTCGAAAATCCTTTTCTTCCCCTCATTGGTGACTCAATTGTGTTATGATGCTGGGGTGTTGCCACACCAGATGACAATAAGAATAAGCCAGCAACTATGATCCACCCATTATTGAAAAGGGGCCCCAAGTCATTTATGGTTTGCTGGGACCGGTAGTTCGGTGCCCTGGTCATTCATTTGGTTGTTTTATCCGTTCGCCTATTTTAGAGCTTTAAACTTAGAATATCATTGACTTTAGTCAACATTCTTAACTAACGTGCTTGGAATTAAATTTTGACAATTTTGTTAGCTCCAAAGCGATGAGTTTGGTCTAGTTGGACCTTTAGTAGAAGCCTGAGAACGTCTGGTGTGGGGTTTGTGTTGTTTTCTCAGTTTTCAGGCCATTTGGAGATGAAAGTGTAACTTTGGGTGACATTCGATGATCGATGTGTCGGATTAAAATCCGATGATTCCATCAGCTCTGTAATATTGAGTTTGGGCTAGGAAGATGGTTGGTTCGAGTTTCGGGTGAGTTAGACTCATTTCGAGCCTTTGAGTTCCTTTTCATTAATGTTGACTAGGGTTAACATTTCTCCGAAACGACCTCGTATGGAAGTTTCATCAATTTCGTTTAGTATGGAACGTAGTTTCCAATCTATTAGTGTTATTGGTTTTCGAATATCAGTTTCCGATTATGCTTGGAATGCCCCATCGAGTTTTTTTAAAATCGTAGAAAATTGCAGAAAATCAGCTACGGCCAGCAGCTAAAAATAACTGGAAATTCATTTTTTCCAGCCACTTCTCCTCACTTTTCTCACTCTAAACTCATTTTTCTCTCTAACAAAATTTCTATTGATCATTTCTAAACCTTGAGCAATCAATTCCTTGTGGATTTTTCGTGCTTTTTTTATTCTTGGTAAGTCATCTTCCCCACTTGTCCTTTTAGCTTCCCTTGAATTTTCTTAATTTCCTCCATTCTTGCTCCTACCAAAGCTTGGAAATTATTATGTAGTGGCTGCCCCTAGATCGTTCATGATTCGTGGAAGTAAAGGATTGTCCGTATCGGCTTGAAATTCCATCTTTGTGGTAAGCTATTCTTGCCCAATTTCCGATTTTATTTTCGAAATTTCACTTCTTTAATCCCCAACTTTGGCGGGCTGTTTTGGTGCCCTTCCCTTGTCCAATTATGCTCAAATTTGGAGCATGCCTTCTTGGCATTGTTGGGGTCATCGTGGTTTTTTTTGTTTTTGGTTTCAGATTGTTGGCCTCGTGGGCCCGCTTTTGACCCGGATATCAACCCGGCTACAATTATAGCCATATAGGTATCATTAGACTCGTCTTAACATTTTATTTATGAATTTGATAGTTTGATTCTCATTCAGAGCTTCTCGGAGCAGCTCAGCCTCGGAAATCGTCATTCCCGCAGCTTTTCATCGGACGATAGGTAGGTTACGGCTTAACTCCCTAGACTTTGCATATATCGGGTAAAATTATACTAGTTGGCACCCGTGGGTTCGGTTATTAGGTTGGTACCAAAGACCTTGGCCGCTTTTCCATGATTCGTCCTATTTCTTTCCTCTGTTGTGTTTAGTATTCTTATTAGTTGATATATTTATTACCCTTGTGACCCTATGAGGTCATGTTGACTCTAGAACATAGATGGTGGGATTATTGGGAATGTCCGCGAGTCCTAGACATAAAAATATCCTTTTAGGCTGGTTATGCTTGTTGAGTAGCTTCAGAGCCTGTGCAAGGCCGTTAGGTTGATTGTGAGCTATCGCGCAGCTATTTGGGTTGATCATATCATTTCCATGCATATAAAGAGGTTTTTCCATGTTTTATTCCAGTTTTTGGCTTCAGGCCTACGAAAACTGATTTTCTAAACCTTGCATGGCCTCGGGGGCCCGTTTTGATGAAATTGGATTTGGAAATGATTTTACTTGATACGTGGATCTTCTTGGGGTAAAAGAAGGTTAAAGATATGGTTTTATCATGATTTACTACTATTGCTAGACTCGACCAGGTCGGAGTTCTAGCTGAGTTTCCGTACTGATTTGAAATGATATCAGGCACGGCCGGGTCGAGCATATGAGATGTTTTTACTACTATTTTAGACTTGATTGTGCCTGGGCACCCTTGGAAGGGTTTTTGAGACATATTTTTCACTATTTTAGTCCTAGAAAGGGTTTAGGCATGCATATTTGAGACTTAGCCACTGGCTTGAACCCGAACTCGATTTCGGAGGATACGTTTTGATTCTGAGTTTTAGAATGGGGTTCGGGACCTCCATGGACCTTGCCACTCTGGGCCTGAGGCTTTGGGTTGCGTGTGCCAGGGGAAGGGTATACGATGGAGTAGAGGTATACGGGTTGTCTCCTTCCATGGAACCTGCCTGATGGGCTCGATCGGCATCGGAGGAGGTACATACAGAGGTTCTATTTTACCCTGAGGTTTTCATGCATCATATCATTCATTTTTTTAGATACCACCCTTGTTTGCTGTGTATTGATTGTACGCTCCGGTAGTATGGGATGCCAGAGGGTTTGTTTTCACTTGATTATGTTCCTTGGTTATATGAGAGGCTGAGGGACTGTAGGTAGACTCTTGTTACATTATTCTGATACTGTTCTCTGTTACGGTCGAGTATGAGTATGATTACTGTAAGGTTGTGAGTTCCTGGATTGAGTTTGTATGACTAGATTGGGTATTAACTCCTGTATGTGGAGCATGTCTACCTTTATTCTTCTCTCCCATTTCCTTATACTTGAGTTTACTAGTATACCGCCCATTTTTAGAAATTATTTACATATATACTATTTTGCAAGTATCCTAGGTGCGTCGTATTTACTTTCACCTATGCCTGTTGTGTATATATATTCTATTTTGCTAGCCTTGTATGTTACCTTCTGTTGTTTTCCCTCTAGGCTAGTTCCTGTGTACGTTTTCGTTGATTTCTGTGATTGTTTGTTTCAACAATGTCTGCTATTTGCTCTTTTACTTTATTTGTGCCCAGTCGGCCTATGATACCTACTGGGTACCTTATGCTTCGCATTTGATGCTCACCCTACCCTTTGCATCCTCTGGTGCAGATTCTAGTGTGGGCCATCACCGATAGAGCGCCGGAGACTCATGCGAGGTGCTGTTTTTGGACCATCCAGGCTGAGGGTGAGCTCTTGGCGTTCAGAACATGACTTAGTTTATCTTTTATATATTCTGTACTCTGTCACTACTCAGAGACAGATTGTGTATATGTATATTTCTTTTGGACCCTTGTACTCCTTATGTAGTTCGGGCTTCTATATTCTATGACACCAGGTTTTGGGTTGGTTTAGTTTCCGCTTTTCATATATGTTATCCTTCTTTTCTAATTTATTTATCTTGTTCCCTTGCTACCGCTATTTTACCAGCTCTTCTGTTTAAACTGTTAGAAGGTAGCCCATTACTAACCATTCTGGGCTACGGGGATTGATTCGCCTACTTGGGGGTTGTAGGTGCCATCATGACCAAGAAATCAGGTTGTGACATTTCCCGTCTGATATTAGGAGCTTTTTGGGTTTAGGTGGTTACTATAGGAGATTTGTGTTGGGGTTTTCTTCCATTGCTGCCCCATTGACTCTGTTGACTCAGAAGAAGATTAAATTTTAATGGTCTGATCTATGTAAGAAGAACTTTCAGGAATTTAATGCATCTCAAAATGATAGAAGTGTTGGTTATTGCAGTCCTTATTATAATTATCCTTGTTGTTATTGTGGAGGGCCCCATCTCTGGTGAAAGTGTAAGATTGGCCCTAGGAGGGGGGAGTATTTACCTTCTCCCTCCTATGATGGGCATGATTGCTATTTGTGTGGTGGTCGTGATGGACATTGGGGAGATTGCCCGAATGACCATCCTCCCTCTCCTCTTATGCTATCAATGTTGCTAGTGGTGCTTGTTATCTTAATAGGAACCATAAATTAGCAAGCGAGGAGGGTATATGTGCCAAGCTCAAATCTCTCTTAGCCAAGCAAGATAGCATAGAGGAGGTCTTAAACTTCATAAAGCAATACTTCTTGGATGCTAGAGCTAAGAAGGAATAGGAGAGAAATAGTGCCACACAATCCATGGTGGATTTATCCACTCCTCTTACGCAACTTGGTGAAGAAGAAACCTACCTTGAAGGTATATATGCCATGCTCCAAACAATCTTGGCCACGCAAGATAGCCTAGAGGAGGGTGTGAAATACATAAAGGAAGGCTTCATGGATACAAGAGCTAAAGAAGAAGAGGAGAGAATTAATGCCATGCAATCTATGGCGGATTTGTCTAGCCTTCTTGATCAAGTTGGTAAAGAAAGTACCCACTCGGAAGGTATACATGACATGATCCATACTATCTTGGTTGCGGTAGATTTCTTAGATGATGGTTTGAACTCCATATAGCAAAGATTTGTGGACACAAGAGCTAAGGAAGAATAGAAGAGAAATCATGCCATGCAATCCATGGCAGATTTGTCCACTCCTCTTAGTAAAATTGATGAAGAAGACCCTTCAAGCCGAACATATGAACATGTCTCGAATATTCGGGCTCAATCAAATTCATTTTGGGGATGATGATGAAGATTTGTAAAATATGGAATCACCTATGAGTGAGTTTGTACAAATAGTGCTTGAACCCCAACAAGAGGAAAAACATAAATTAGGTAAGATTGTGAGCCAAGAATGGGTGTTAAATCTAGCTAACCAACTTGAAGCCTATAGGGAACAACGTGAAAGAATTCTACCAATGTTCGAGAGTTTGTTAAAAAGGCATGCCAAGAGAAGTCAAAAAGAAGGGTTACTTGAAATTGCTATCTGGAATTTGAACACCGATGTGAATGCTCGTGTTGAAACATGCACGATCGCGGGTAGTAGTTTTGAGTTGTTCCCTATTGAAGAGGAGGACACAAGGGATGCTCATGAATTGAAGGTGTTGTGGCAACCAACTATCCCATACATGAATCATGATGCCAAAATCAAATGAATGATACTAGAGTTGCAATGCAATGTCCAATGGTTTATTTTTAAAGACTCTAGTTCATTCGAAAGTGAGGATGTTATGAATAAGGCAAGTTTGAAGGTTGGGATGCCCAAATCTCACTCCAACCACTTTTCAACCTTAAGTTTGATTGAATGGATGAAGTTCAAAGTAATCAAGATTTTTGAAGACCTTCGAAGGAGGATGGATTAAGGTTTATCTGGTTTTAAGTTTGTTATCTATAGAAGGCAAAGCAACCTTCCTCACTTGAAGGCAAAAAAGTACAAAATGCAACACCAAGAAAATGGCCTTATTATGTTCTCACCTTCACCCTATGATTTTAACCGGAAGTTTGACTCAAATTTGGGTCAAAGATTCAAATCTTAAAAGTAGAGATCTACATGGTGAGGTAACTTGAGTCGCACCACGATGTTAAATCATGTGCTTGATGGGAGGCAACCCATCGTTTCAAAATTTTGAAGGTTTACAATTTTTCTTTCTTTGTTAGAATAGCTTAGTTGTAATGTTTGACTAATCCATACTGTTTCAAGTCTTTTTGAGATATTTGGGAAGTTTGAGAAGTTGAGGTCTCATAAAAATCCAATCAAGACCAAAAAGGGTGCTAAAATGACATGCTAAATAGGGTGTGAATGCCTATCTAACTATTTAGAACGCACATGCAGTCGTACCCAAAAATAGTTAGGTGCCAAAAATTTAGTCGGAATATGCAGAGTTGGTGAATTTTGCACCAGGAGTTGTGCTGGTCGCATGATCCATCGCACCTCAGACCACTAGCTGAGGACAAATTTGGTTAAAACATCCAGGCAAATTGCACCTGCGATGAAAAATACCACAGGTGTGATGGCGCATGAGCGCTAATGACTACCGTAGGAGCACCAGCGCCAACCTGATAAACCACTGTAGATGCACAAGCGGGTGATTCATCAGATGATGCCACAGAGGTAACAAATATTAAGGGGCGATAATGCACTTGTAGCAAAACCAGTGCAGTTTCACATATCGACCCCTCTTTCACAGATTAAAGGCAAAGCACCCTTTCAAATTCCCCTACTCTATCAAAATAGTTCTGATTACTCTACACCCTAACTCCCTAATCTCTCATTATATCTTCTCTAACTCTCACACACTGCACTTATCGATTCCAAAACAAGAGAACTCTCAAATAAAAAAGGGAGAGGCTTTTAGGTATTTCAAGAAAGAAAAAGGACACAAGGTTTCAAGTCCAATCTCTCCATAAATCTTCAAGGTATGTGTTCTAATTTCTTTAAACTTGATGGTTGTTCTTTAAAAGTAAATCTTGGTGTGTCTCTTTTTTTTTTGAAGTATGCACAATGTTGTCAACCCAAAGTACTTATGGAATGAGTTTTAATTGGGCAAATCTCTCTAAAAATCTTTATTATATGTGTGTGTGCATCAAAAAGTTAAGGATTTTGAACTCTGAGTACAAGTCCCACCATAAAAGCATGCTTTAATCATATTTGATATATGGCCGATTGATTTTTCGGGCAAAGAAGATGATTCCACAAGTGCAGTCCTGAAGGCACAGGGGCGATGCTGCACCACCTCTCACCATGCCGCCGCTGTGGCAGTTCTATAATTTCAAAAAAGCATAGGTGCATTGGGACCGACTGTTGTAGCACCTCCACACCTGCGATGAAAAATTCCATAGGTGCGGCTACTGAGCAGAATTTTTGCAAATAGTAGCTGTGCAGCCATATCTTCAAGAAGCTTTAGAAATTATTTCTTTGGCCCACATGCTTGGTTTTGAATTGCTGAATAGGTTCATAAATGCCTTCTAACTTGATTCTTCATTCTTAGGTACTTCAAACATTAAAAAATGGATCATAACTTTGTCGATGATGAACCCTTGGGTGATTTCGTCGATATGAGCTATTTCTAGCCTCAATCTAAATGGAAGCCCAAATTCTCACTAGGAATTTCACATACAAAGTTATGAAATCCTCTTTCAAGCAACAACATAACCAAGTAAGGAAAATCAATATTTGCAACCATCAATTTTAGAGTTAAAATATGGTGAAATCACTAGACCTATGTTAATAAAGCAATTATAAACAAGAATCAGCAACACCTATACCTATTTATCACGTACCCATCATCAACACATCCCTAGATAAGAGGTTTAGCTACTCATGCTTAAGGAAAGAGGTATAGTAAATGGGTAATTCAATTTCCCTTCCATTCAAGCTAAATTTCTCAATATCCAAGTCCAATTTGTACACAAAAGGTGTTTCTAAATATTGAGAAGAAGGAATTGTGAGAAACCCTCTTCTTGTTCTTAGAAGGGAAAACTTGTTCATAAAACTAAGAATATCTTCTAAAATGCAGAGTTATAAGAACTCCTTACAATTGTGCCTAAAATGGGTTTATAAACATTCCCAAAATGTCACATAACTCTGGATAAAAATGTCCTCCCGGTGGTGTGCAGCGTGACATGTCATTCGCACGTCATGATGTGTGCATCGCACACCCTCTTCAGTGGACCAGTTACTCAGGTAAATTTGGAGCTTCAAGCAAAGTGGGGTGCGGTTCGCACAAGGTATTATGTGCGTCGCACAATGATCGCACCCCTTAGCAGATTCTTCAATAACTTCTGCATTTTATGCAGTGGAAGGTGAATTCTTCACCAACGCAAGTACGTGTCACACGAGTACTGCATTGCTCAGCAGAATCTTCGTCTTGTTTGCTCACTTCACACTTCACTCCTATTTGGCTCTTTTTGGGTCCATTTCCTTATTTTCTATCTTTGATCACAAGTAGATGTTTAGACATCAATAAAGGCCATAAGATCATCTAAATCTCATCAAAATATAGCAATAATTCATGAGTAAAGGCTCAATAAGTTTGTAGATTACTGACTTATCAGGCGTGGTGCCCACTTTTTATTAAATCGACATCTTTTGGGATTTTCATCAATTCTATTGAGTCTGGAATAATATTTTTAATCGAGTAGCATAGTTCATTTGTGTCCGTGGGACCATAGATAAATCTCAAGCATCCATCCGAGCATTTAAACTTAGATGAGTTTTTGCTGAGTTTGTTGATTTTGGTGTGTCCACATTTGTGGCCCTTTTGTTGCATTTGCGATTGGGCACTGCATTTGCGGACCATGCATTTGTGAAGGTTCCCTCTTGTTGTGGGTTTTCGCTTTTACGGAGATCCGCTGCTTTTATGACGACCACATTTGCAGTGATTTTTCCGCATTTGTGGAGGCACATATTAATAGCGACCTCCACTTTTGTGATAAAAAGTCATGCTTTTGCGAAAATCACTGGCAGTTTATATTCTAAGGTTATTCATCATTTATTCAAACTCCCAACTCATTTCCTCTAATGAGACTAACAAAAACTAATCTCAAAGCAAAACAAAAGGAAGAAAATTTTGATTTTGTTGTTTCGCAGGTACTGCCAATAATGGCCCTCAACAAAGAGTTTGGCAATGTAGGCATAAAAGCATTGACCGATCCTTGCTACACCAATTTCAATTATGTGGCTAATGATAATTGATAACGCTCAAACTACACCTCTGTTTAAGAAGGGTAAGCGATCGTTGTCAAGTAAAGAACCCAAACAAGGTTGGGGTCGAATCCCACAGAGAATATGGTGAAGGTTAAGTCTTTGGTGATTTAAGTGACTAGTCGTCAACAGTTTCCGGTAAATTGGGGGGGTTTTGTAATCAAATTGTAAACAAAACAATAATAAACGTAGGAGTTTAAATCAGTATGAGAGGATGAACTAGGGATGTGTTCACCATGGCGTTGTAACAATGGCGATTCTAGGCTTAACCGGGTTCTTTCTATATGCTTGTCACGATGTGATTGCGTCAATTGTATCGTCTAAACGTCTCTCGACCAAATAAACAAATTTCCTTTTATCTTCTTTCGATCTCAAAAAGATGTGCTTTTTAGCTCTCAATCCTAACATCAAGTAGACTAATCCAGTTACGGCATTAATCTTTAAGACGAGAGTTGGTAGTCTCGAATCCTTGTCGTTAATCAAGTTTTCCCGGTTTTAACTTCTTTACTCAAGCAAATTAAACCTAGGCATGTTCTAATGTTTGCAACCACTAGAAAATGTGACTAATTGGATGATTAACAACATGACAATACATATATCGAACCCAACGCTACCCGGAATCTAAATCGCTACGTTTCCATGGCTCCCACAACCCTAGTTGCGGGAGTTTTAGTTACTCATGCTCGATAAATAAGAGAAAATAATTGTATTCATAATAAAAGGAAGAAAAGTCTTACAATATAATGAAAACAATCAATCTTCCAATATCCAAGAATAAGAACACCAAGAACTCACGAACGAATCAAGACACGAATTCAAGAAAATGAATCGTGTTGTTTGCTCTCAAAAACGACTTAAAAACTTGTTTAAACTAATGGGAGAATAATCTAAAATAATATTCGACACCTTTAACATAACCTAACATGGGGTATTTATAGGAGTAATAGAAACCAATTCCAAAACGGGCTAGGAATCCCCAAAAACGCGGGTCGCCGACTGAGTCACTGCCTAAGCGTGACGGCCAGGGGTGACGGACCGTCACAGCAGTGACGGACCGTCGCCTGGACCGTCACTGCTAGGCAGTGGTGCCGCCTGGAAGTCTGCCTTGGTGTGACGGTCCCAGTGACGGACCGTCACATGTGTGACGGCCCGTCACCCAGGCCGTCACTCTTAGGCAGAACTTCGTTTTTCTCGTATTTTCTTCCGTTTTCGTGTTTGCTTCCATTTCCTACAAATACAACATAAAAACATTAAAAACAACACTGGTTGCTTGAAAACGTACGATTGTTCTTAGTAAAAAGGAGTCGAAAGTGACGTAAATTAGCGTCACATCAACACCCTCAACTTAAAACGTTCGCTTGTCCTCAAGCAACATAACATAAAACAATCAAACGACTCAACTAAGAACAAGAATTCATGTCTATAGCAACTCATGGTCATTCAAACTTATTCAATTAAATCAAGCTCCCTTGTAGCACACGACTGTATGAAACACTAACTTGCAAGGATCCAAACATGTCATTCCGATATGATAGAATATTATGCATACACACGCGCAGCTATCCTAACAATCAATAGACAATACAGAAATCTTGGTGCCCTCACCACAAAGAAATCCCACACACACGATTTGGGACTAGGTAAGCGCTCACACTCACAAACGATTTCAAACACTGCACATGCGATACCATAGGCTTGCCCTTACTATTCTATTTCAGTTCTTCAGAAAGCCGCTCAAGATCACTACAGGACTTGTTTTGGCTTGTAATGAGGCTTCAGGTGCAGGTAGGATACATTTAGGGGTTAGTGACTAAGCCCTCCTTGGAACCATTGACATCATATTACCACCCAACTTTACTTTGTCCATCCTTATTCACCTTTTTTATTTCCTCGTTTCTAGCTACAGATGTGGCCTCTTTGTTTTGACAATTCTTTTTATTTCTTTTTCGATCCTTTTCATCTTTCTTTATTTTTCTTTTCTTTTCTTAGGCGCACACCCGAATTTTCATTCTATTCAACAACAATCATCTCCATCCTTTTTTTCTTCTCCTTTACCACTGTAGTAGCCACCCTCAACTTAGGCTGATTGCCTACGTCAAGGTGCACAATGTCCATTGGTAGGACCAGGGCCAAAACAGGGTGTACCTCTATAGTAGCCACCCTCAACTTAGGTTGTTTGCCTACGTTGAGGTGCACGATGTCCAAGGAAGGACCAGGGCCAAAATAGGGATTCAAAGTTAAACAGGAATGGTGACAGGTTATTGAAAGAATAAGGTCAATTACGGCTCAAACAGGGATCAAAAGGGATTATTTGTATTTGGACGGTCATATAGGCTAAGTGGACTGCATCAAAAAGGGCCTGCGATCCTTTCCTAAGCAACCAAACTTCAAACTTAACAAAATAGACCGGGCAAGTTCTAGATGCATGCACAGAGTAAGAATTTATGACAATAATCTCACACGCTCTTGGCACCAAGAAACTATATCGCTACCAACTATCAAACAACCGCTCGGCTTAAGCATACTCATTCTACTCATAATCACACAATGACATACAAGGATCCCAACAGTCAATCGTTTCAACATAAGCTCAAAACCAGAAAATTTTTAAGGGGCCTCATTTATTTTTAGACAAGAACAACACATGCTTGCTATAGACACTAAAAAAAAAATATAATTTAAAACAAACAACCTAAACATGCCGGTTCTACTAGATAGCACACCGGAGGGAAAAGAAATCGGCAACAAAAACCCTCGGTGGTGACTCACAGGTTTCCCAACACCCTCAACTTAGACTCATGCATTGTCCCCAATGCATACATATGAAAACTAAAAGCTGTGAGAATAAAGGAATACCTGTGAAGTCGATATGACTTAGATTCTGGAATGATGTTGGAGACCGCCTGGGTCTCCAAAACAAGAGAACTCAATGGAGTGTGGCGTTCCAGCTTCCTCTTTGGGCTCCATCGCTAGTCGCGACAACTTCTTCGCTCTTTCTTTGCAGATTCTCTTGCGGTGTTTTCGTTTTCTCGATTTAATTTCACCGCCTTCCTCTACATGTTTCCTCTCTCGCACCATCCTTCTTACAACAGCTAGAGTTTCAACCAGACACTTCTCCTCAAGGTGCACATCCGCAGGAGGTTCCTCAATGGTATTGATGACCGCGACCACCCTCATGTCACTTGGTTGCTTCATCAATTTGGACACATCGAACTTGACCAATTCATTGTTCAATCGGAAGGTCAGCTCATTTTTCTCCATGTCAACCAACACTCTCGCGGTAGCTAGCAACGGTCGTCCCAAGATTATGGGAACTTCAAAATCCACCTCGCAATCCAAGATCACAAAGTCGGCCGGGAATATAAGCTTACCAATCTTGACCAGCACATCAGACAATATCCCTACGGGTCGCTTTACCGAACGGTCCGCCATCATCACTCTCATGGACGTTGGTTTAGGAGCTCCCAAACCCAATTTGTCATACACTGCTAGCGGCATCAAATTGATACTAGCACCAAGATCACACATAGCTCTTCCGAAGTTGAGCTTTCCGATAGTACATGGAACAGTGAACGCACCTGGATCTCCTTTCTTTCCACTAATGATCTAGAGGAAATAGCGCTGCAGTGATGGAGGTTGTCTTCCGGCTCAAAGCTTACCGTCCGCTTCTTTGTAATCAAGTCCTTCATGAACTTGGCATAACCGGGCATTTGTTCCAGCGCTTCCACCAATGGTATGTTTATTGAAATCTCTTTCAACATGTTCATGAAGTTCAGGAACTTACCATCGTCAGCTTTCTTCTTTAAACGCTGTGGGAACGGAGGTGGTGGTCGAGGCATCATAGTTGGAAACTTTTCAGCTTCCTTGCGTTTCTCCGCGGGCTTTGGAGTTTCCTCCTCTACCGCCTCTTCATCATCCGCAATGTCACCTTGAGTATGAATTACCGGATGTGATTCCGGTAATATTTTTCCGCTTCTTGTGGTGATCGCCATACAGCTTGCATCATTCTTCGGATGAGTGGTGTCGCTCGGCAAAGTACCTGGTTTCCTTGGGCTTAGAGATGCCGAGATGTGACCCACTTGCTGCTCTAGTTGCTTGATCGCGGTTGAGTGTGACTCCACTACCAGACTCAATGTTGATAACTCATTCCGCATTGCCTTTACCCCAGAGTCAGTCGATTCCACCTTAAGCAGCATCTTTGCCATCATATTCTCAAGTTTGGACGTCTCAGCCTCGCTGCCAGCTTTGTCCCGATTGCTAGGTGGTATATACAACCCACCTCTATCGGTGTTATTCCTCCAGCTTCCTTGGTCGCGATTTTTGTAGCCACCATTCTCATAGTGGTTGTCTCTTTGATAGTTCCGACCTTGGTTTCCCTGGCCATTGGCCTGGAAACCCCCCACGTAATTGGCCTCCTCAGTCTCCATACCTTGGGAACCCACAACTTGTACCTTTTCTATACTTCCTGACGTCAAGTGCCTTGTCAGGAGATCTAACTGTGTTTTAAGATGCGCCATGTCTTGGTCGCGCTCCTCCTCTTTCCTTCGCTGCTCTGCTGACATGCCAACGGTATAGGTGCTAGCTGCAACCTCTGAATCCCGTGTGTGCCAGGCTCTGTTGGTCTTGGTTAGCCTATCCAAAATAGCTGTGGCGTCGGCAAAAGTGCAACCCATAAACGCTCCACCTGCTGCGTTGTCCAATGTTGGCTTGGTAGCCGAATTTAGTGCCCTGTAGAATGTCTGCATCAAGAATTCGTTGTTCAGCTGATGGTTGGGGCACTGTGTCATCTTCTTCTTGAATCGCAACCAAGTCTCGTGCAGTGCTTCGTGAGGTTGCTGCCTGAAATTACTAATCTCATCCCTCAACTGTATCATCCGAGAGGGAGGAAAGAACCTTTCTAGGAAAGCTCCTCTCAACTCGCCCCACGTTGCGATAGAGTCGGGGGTCAGCTCCGTCAACCACAATGCTGCCTCATCAGACAGAGACAACGAAAACAATCTGAGCCTGATCGCTGTCTGACTCACGCCCGGCAGCTCAAACGATTTGCAGATCCCCACGAAATTCATCAAGTGCTGGTTTGGATCGTCACCAGCAACACCGCGGAACACTCCTCTCAAGTTCAACAGTTGGATCATCGTGCTAGTGATGTTGAACTTGGCTCCGGGCGGTAGCGGTGGAACAATAATGGCGCCCGTAGCGCCAGCTCCATCTAAATCGAGATCCTCATCATTCCGTACCACATCAGCCTGCAGACCACCAGCATTCAAATTTTGTTGGGCCTGCAGTTCTGCAGCGATCCTTGCTGCGTCTAATTGTGCGGCCATATTCCGCCTCAATGTTCTCGCAAGTTCGGGGTCGTAAGGTAAAATTTGTTCCCCCGAACCTTGGGTACTTGGCATGCACAACCTGTACCCTGTCCAAAAACAAAAACAACAAACAGAAATAAAAGCAGGAAAGTATGACTAAGAGTCAAATAAACACACCAGACTTAATCAAAAACCATATTCCCCGGCAACGGCGCCATTTTTGATAACGCTCAAACTACACCTCAAATTAATGAAGCGTAAGCGATCGTTGTCAAATATATAACCCAACAAGGTTGGGGTCGAATCCCACAGAGAATATGGTGAAGATTAAGTCTTTGGTGATTTAAGTGACTAGTCGTCAACAGTTTTCGGTAAATAAAAGGGGGGTTTTGTAATCAAATTGTAAACAAAACAATAATAAACGTAGGAGTTTAAATCAGTATGAGAGGATGAACTAGGGATGTGTTCACCATGGCGTTGTAACAATGTCAATTCTAGGCTTAACCGGGTTCTTTCTATATGCTTGTCACGATGTGATTGCGTCAATTGTATCGTCTAAACGTCTCTCGACCAAATAAACAAATTTCCTTTTATCTTCTTTCGATCTCAAAAAGATGTGCTTTTTTTTTTAGCTCTCAATCCTAACATCAAGTAGACTAATCCAGTTACGGCATTAATCTTTAAGACGAGAGTTGGTAGTCTCGAATCCTTGTCGTTAATCAAGTTTTCCCGGTTTTAACTTCTTTACTCAAGCAAATTAAACCTAGGCATGTTCTAATGTTTGCAACCACTAGAAAACGTGACTAATTGGATGATTAACAACATGACAATACATATATCGAACCCAACGCTACCCGGAATCTAAATCGCTACGTTTCCATGGCTCCCACAACCCTAGTTGCGGGAGTTTTAGTTACTCATGCTCGATAAATAAGAGAAAATAATTGTATTCATAATAAAAGGAAGAAAAGTCTTACAATATAATGAAAACAATCAATCTTCCAATATCCAAGAATAAGAACACCAAGAACTCACGAACGAATCAAGACACGAATTCAAGAAAATGAATCGTGTTGTTTGCTCTAAAAAACGACTTAAAAACTTGTTTAAACTAATGGGAGAATAATCTAAAATAATATTCGACACCTTTAACATAACCTAACATGGGGTATTTATAGGAGTAATAGAAACCAATTCCAAAACGGGCTAGGAATCCCCAAAAACGCGGGTCGCCGACTGAGTCACTGCCTAAGCGTGACGGCCAGGGGTGACGGACCGTCACGGCAGTGACGGACCTTCGCCTGGACCGTCACTGCTAGGCAGTGGTGCCGCCTGGAAGTCTGCTTTGGTGTGACGGTCCCAGTGACGGACCGTCACATGTGTGACGGCCCGTCACTCAGGCCGTCACTCTTAGGCAGAACTTCGTTTTTCTCGTATTTTCTTCCGTTTTCGTGTTTGCTTCCATTTCCTACAAATACAACATAAAAACATTAAAAACAACAATGGTTGCTTGAAAACGTACGATTGTTCTTAGTAAAAAGGAGTCGAAAGTGACGTAAATTAGCGTCACATCAATAATCCATTAAAGACAAGGAGATACTATGAAGCCATTCTTACAGATACTGATTCTGTAATATTTGAATACACCAGGGATGAGAACAATCCCAACATCATCAAATTCTCAAGATTTACTATCAAAAAGATCATGGACCCTTTTGAATGGTTCGTAGGTCACTTACATACTCCCATCAATTTGTCTATGGAGCATAGACCTCAGACATACAACTGGTATGACTACAAGTCTGCCTGGATGAACTTTATCTATCTAAGGCCAAGGCACACTTGGTTTGTCAAGTATGATCCGAGAGTCATGAAGGCCATCATTCCTAGATGGTTTTATGAGTGGTGGAATTTATTTGGAGGAATTAAAGAAACCCTCCCTCAACAGTTTCTCAACCGGTTTGAAGAGTTTCAAGCCAAAGAAGAAATCACGACTTTACCGGAGCATATCAAATTATGCAAATACCATTTCCAGAAAAGGATTTCTTATATTATCTCCTGGGATTTCTCTAAAAATGAAATTGACAGGATTAATTACTTATGCAAGCAGATATTAATCAAGGGTTGGGCTCCTAAACCCAAAGAACAGGCGAGTTCATCGTCATCATCATCCAGAGTCCAGGGACCTAAGAATTCAACGAAAGCTGCTCTCAGGCAAAAACCGGAAGAAGCTCTAAAGAATTTAGACAAATACAATGAAGTCCAAATCATGAAGATGATTGAGGATGCTGCATCCACAGAAAGTGGAAGTGACGATAATGGAGACATGTGTCAGCCCAAAGGTATGGCCTTGGCTTACATGGACCCCAATTATGAATAGGAACTTAACCTTTGAGAAAAAGTAGAGGCAAAGCCGGAATTACTTTTTCTAAAGGGTATTTCACTATTCACAACTGGCATCCAATGAGAAGCTAAACGACAAAACCTGGGCCCACAGAAACCCACTAACAAAGTGTCGGCAATATCTATACCCTCCAAAGTGTCGGCAAGATCTGGATCGTCCACAAACACCTCATTTTCTCTATAAAAGGAGAACTCCTCAATTGTAATAAGGCATCAGAAAATTTCCACATTCTGAAAACCTCTCTCTAATTATCTTTTATGCTTGCAATGTTTTCGTTTCACGTTTATAAATAAACATCTCTTTTGTAAGTCTCTTTAGCAGATTTACAGTCTACTCTTAATAAAAAATCCTTGTTAATAAGGTCATCCTGGAATTTAGTGATACATAACACTATAGATAAAACTTCTTTTTTAACTGTGGAATAATTTTTCTGGGCTTTCTTTAATTCCTCCGAATAAATTCCACCACTCATAAAACCATCTAGGAATGATGGCCTTCATGACTCTCGGATCATACTTGACAAACCAAGTGTGCCTTGGCCTTAGATAGCTAAAGTTCATCCAGGCAGACTTGTAGTCATACCAGTTGTATGTCTGAGGTCTATGCTCCATAGACAAATTGATGGGAGTATGTAAGTGACCTACGAACCATTCAAAAGGGTCCATGATCTTTTTGATAGTAAATCTTGAGAATTTGATGATGTTGGGATTGTTCTCATCCCTGGTGTGTTCAAATATTACAGAATCAAGATCTGTAAGAATGGCTTCATAGTATCTCCTTGTCTTTAATGGATTATCATTATCCACATAATTGAAATTGGTGTAGCAAGGATCGGTCAATGCTTTTATGCCTACATTGCCAAACTCTTTGTTGAGCGCCATTATTGGCAGTACCTGCGAAACAACAAAATCAAAATTTTCTTCATTTTGTTTTGCTTTGAGATTAGTTTTTGTTAACTCCGGGTTAACAGCTTGTGCGAAGGATTCAGGAACCTTCATTGTATAATCTTCTTTGACCTGGACAGAGCTAGAAGATGCTCCTTGGTCAAAAGGCTTTTTCAAACTGATCGTTTTTGGATGGGGAGGAAGGGACAACCTTGGTGGCTGTATTGGTGAAGGTAGTATTGGGTAGTCCGCTAAAGAGGTAAATTTGTTTTGGAAATTTAGTAGAGGCCTCTGTGGGGCTTCAGGTTTGCTAGGTTACTCTGAAGAACCTATGTTTATGCTTCCTATAAGTTCTCTTAGAAGAACGTTTGGAATCACTACTAGGTTTGGTCCTATGATGCCTCTTCTTATGACCCTTAGAATCTTTGTCCTTTTTGGAGAGATACTTAGGGGGAGTAATGGAGGTAAAACCAAAATCTGTACAAAAGTTTCCTAAGTTTTTCTTCCTGATTGTTAGTAAGGTTATGATCAGACCTGATTGCAATAATGATTTCTGGAAAGAAAGATTTATTAGCGGTCTTCCCCCTCTTTTCGCAGAAAAGGTCAGAAACAAAATTCAAGATCGTTGTGATGGTAAAATTCCTTATCATCAAATGACTTATGGTGACCTTATCAGCATTATCAATGTTGTCGGCCTAGAGCTCTGTACAGATATTAAGCTCAAACAACAACTTAAGAAAGAAAAGTCCTCTTCCACTAAGGAATTAGGAAACTTTTGTACAGATTTTGGTTTTACCTCCATTACTCCCCCTAAGTATCTCTCCAAAAAGGACAAAGATTCTAAGGGTCATAAGAAGAGGCATCATAGGACCAAACCTAGTAGTGATTCCAAACGTTCTTCTAAGAGAACTTATAGGAAGCATAAACATAGGTCCTCCAAAAGTTCAGGGACTAGCACCTGTTATAATTGTGGGAAGCCTGGCCATTTAGCCAGAGACTGCAAACAGGAGGCAAAAAGAAAAAGATCAATCTTCTTGATATCCCTGATCAAGCCAAAGAACAACTCTTTGCCGAGATGGCAAGGCTTATGTTTATGGTCCTCCAAAAGTTCAGGGACTAGCACCTGTTATAATTGTGGGAAGCCTTTTAGGATTTCAAACGTGGCCCGGAACGGGAAATAGGGATTTTTTGTTTTTTCGTGTGCTATAGTCCATGGATTTTGTGTGATATGTGCGTCCGGCGGTATTTTGGCCAAAATTTTTTGTGGGGGTCCGCGAGGACCTATTTAATGGCGCGGGTTGGTTCGGAGGGGCAAACGTGGGGTTTTAGTATTTCAAACATGGCCCGGAATGGGAAATAGGGATTTTTCGGTTTTTTCGTGTGCTATAGTCCATGGATTTTGTGTGATATGTGCGTCCGGCGGTATTTGGCCGAAATTTTTTGTAGGCGTCCGCGAGGACCTATTTAATGGCGCGGGTTGGTTCGAAGGGGCAAACGTGGGGTTTTAGAATTTCAAACGTGGCCCGGAACGGGAAATAGGGAATTTTCAATTTTTTCGTGTGCTATAGTCCATGGATTTTGTGTGATATGTGCGTCCGGCGGTATTTTGGCCGAATTTTTTCGTGGACGTCCGCGAGGACCTATTTAATGACGCGGGTTGGTTCGGAGGGGAAAACGTGGGGTTTTAGGATTTCAAACGTGGCCCGGAACGGGAAATAGGGATTTTTTGGTTTTTTCGTGTGCTATACCATGGATTTTGTGTGATATGTGCGTCCGGCGGTATTTTGGCCAAAATTTTTCGTGGACGTCCGCGAGGACCTATTTAATGGCGCGGGTTGGTTCGAAGGGGAAAACGTGGGGTTTTAGGATTTCAAACGTGGCCCGGAATGGGAAATAGGGATTTTTTGGTTTTTTCGTGTGCAGTCCATGGATTTTGTGTGATATGTGCGTCCGGCGGTATTTTGGCCAAAATTTTTCGTGGGCGTCCGCGAGGACCAATTTACTGGCGCGGGTTGGTTCGGAGGGGCAAACGTGGGGTTTTAGGATTTCAACCGTGGCCCGGAACGGGAAATAGGGATTTTTCAGTTTTTTCGTGTGCTATAGTCCATGGATTTTGTGTGATATGTGCGTCCGGCAGTATTTTGGCCAAAAATTTTCGTGGGCATCCGCGAGGACCTATTTAATGGCGCCGGTTGGCTCGGAGGGGAAAACGTGGGGTTTTAGGATTTCAAACGTGGCCCGGAACGGGAAATAGGGATTTTTCGGTTTTTTCGTGTGCTATAGTCCATGGATTTTGTGTGATATGTGCGTTCGGCGGTATTTTGGCCGAAATTTTTCGTGGACGTCCGCGAGGACCTATTTAATGAAGCGGGTTGGTTCGGAGGGGAAAACGTGGGGTTTTAGGATTTCAAACGTGGCCCGGAACGAGAAATAGGGATTTTTTAGTTTTTTCGTGTGCTATAGTCCATGGATTTTGTGTGATATGTGCGTCCGGCGGTATTTTGGCCAAAATTTTTCGTGGACGTCCGCGAGGACCTATTTAATGGCGCG
>QJPP01003485.1:0-169906 GCA_003996215.1 Jaltomata sinuosa
AACACGAATTCAAGACAATGAACCGTGTTATTGCGCTAAAAAACAGACCAAAAACGTGTTTAAACTAATGGGTGAATAATAATTAACATAAACCTAACATAGGGTATTTATAGGAGTAGTAGAAACAAAATCCAAAACGGGCTAGGAATCCCCAAAACGAGGGTTGCCGCCTGACGCTACTGCCTTAACTTGACGGCCAGGCTGACGGACCGTCAAGGCAGTGACGGACCATCGCCTGGACCGTCACCTTAAGGCAGTGGTACTGTTTCCTTTGCTGCCTTGGTGCGACGGTGGGGGTGACGGACCGTCACACCCTTGACGGGCCGTCACCTTGGTCGTCATCCTTAGGCAGTACGTTGCTTCCACTTGACGGTCCATGTGACGGACCGTCACATGTGTGACGGGCTGTCACTCAGGCCGTCACTCTTAGGCAGAACGTCGTTTTCTCGTATTTTCTTCCGTTTCCGTGTTTGTTCCCATTTCCTACAAATACAACATAAAAACATCAAAAACAACAACGGTTGCTTGAAAACGTACGATTGTTCTTAGTAAAAAGGAGTCGAAAGTGACGTAATTTGGTGTCACATCAACACCCTCAACTTAAAACGTTCGCTTGTCCTCAAGCAACATGACATAAAACAATAATACGACTCAACTAAGAACACAAACTCGTGTCTATAGCAACTCATGGTCATTCAAACTTATTCAATTCAATCAAGCTCCCTCGTAGCACACGAATGTATGAAACGCTAACTTGCAAGGATCCAAACATGTCATTCCGTTATGATAGAACATTATGCATACACACGCGCAGTTATCCTAACAATCAATAGACAATACAGAAATCTTGGTGTCCTCACCACAAAGAAATCCCACACACACGATTTGGGACTAGGTAAGCGCTCACACTCACAAACGATTTCAAACAATGCACATGCGATACCATAGGCTTGCCCTTACTATTCTATTTCAGTTCTTCAGAAAGCCGCTCAAGATCACTACAGGACTTGTTTTGGCTTGTAATGAGGCTTCATGTGTAGGTAGGATACATTTAGGGGTTAGTGACTAAGCCCTCCTTGGAACCATTGACATCATATTACCACACAACTTTACTTTGTCCATCCTTATTCACCTTTTTTATTTCCTTGTTTCTAGCTACAGATGCGGCCTCTTTATTTTGACAATTCTTTTTATTTCTTTTTCGATCATTTTTTTTTTCTCTTTTTTCTTTCTTTTCTTAGGCACACACCCGCATTTTCACTCTACTCACAACCAATCTCTTCCGTCCTCTTTTTCTTATCATTCACTCTATAGTAGCCACCCTCAACTTAGGCTGATTGCCTGAGTTGAGGTGCACGATGTCCTAGGGAGGACCAGGGCCAAAACAGGGTTTACCTCTATAGTAGCCACCCTCAACTTAGGCTGATTGCCTGAGTTGAGGTGCACGATGTCCAAGGAAGGACCAGGGCCAAAATAGGGATTCAAATTTAAACATGAATGGTGACAGGTTATTGAAAGAACAAGGTCAATTATGGCTCAAACAGGGATCAAAGGGGTTATTTATATTTGGACGGTCTTTTAGGTTAAGTGGACTGCGCACAAAAAGGGCCTGTGATCCTTTCCTAAGCAACCAAACTTCGAACTTAACAAAATAGACCGGGCAAGTTCTAGATGCATGCACAGAGTAAGAATTTATAACAATAATCTCACACACACTTGGCACCAAGAACTATATCACTACCAACTATCAAACAACCGCTCGGCTTAAGCATACTCATTCTAATCATAATCACACAATGACATTCAAGGACCCAGACAGTCAATTGTTTCAACATAAGCTCAAAACCAGAAAATTTTTAAAGGGGCTTCGTTTTTAAACAAGAAAAACGCATGCTTGCTATAGACACTAAAAAAATTAAAAAAAAAATAACCTAAACATGCCAGTTCTACTAGATAGCACACCAGAGGAAAAGAAACATGGCAACAAAAACCTCCGGTGGTGGTACTCCTACCCCTAGCAAAAGAATGTAGCATTGTCCTCAATGCTCAAGTAAACAGATATTCAGAATAAGGCAATAGGGGTACCTGGGAAACCTAGGTTTCCGTACGCGGCTCATCAACATCTGGGGTCTTTTCAGACTCCGGTGCCGCACTGGATGATGCCCCACCTGCTTGGGCACGCCCTCTCTCCTGTCGCAGCTGCTCATCTATTACCGACCGCTGCTTCGCGACCTCTAACTCGTCCTCCTCAGCTGATGTCTTTTTGTGCTTCCTCTTCTTTGATTTCTTTACCCCACTTTCACCTACTTGGGGCTTACTAATTTTCAGAGGCCGACCCATCAAATCCACAATCGTGGTTTCTTCGTCCAAGTCCACGAACTCCGAAGTCTCCTCATAAAGCGCTTTTTCTTGCTTGAGGACTGTGATATCATTTTTTACCTTCTTTAGCTCCGCATCAAATCTCGCCAAGTTCGGGATGCTCATTTCGTTTAGCCTTGCATCCATCCGGGTTTCCATCGCATCTACCCTTACGCGCAGCCCCTCAAATGACTTCAGAGCCTCCCGTATTGCTTCATCAATGGTGGGTTTAAATAGGTCCGTCTATGCAGCAATTTGTTTATCCAACTGTTTCTGTTTTTGCACCATCTTAGCAAAATTTCGGGGGTTCATGTGATATTCTGGTGGTAGAGGAGGCCTTGCCGCAGTGCCAGAGCTTTCAGCAGTAGCTCTCGTTGTCTGTGACGTTTTTGGATCAAACACCGCAAGTGGCATTTCTGTGCTTGATGGGGTGTCGGTTGCCTCGGAGGTGGTTGTGGTTGGCTCTTCGAAGATCTGAGGCTTGTGAACCCTCACTTCAAACTTAGTGTCATCCCTTGATTTGTCAATATTCTGCTTTGATGACGCTGTCACTTGCTTATCAATACCATCCCATATTGGCACCTTCGCACGCCTGCATAACTCAGTCACTAGACACGGGAACGGCAACAAAGAAGTAGTTTTGATGGCCCTGGTTTGCATCTCGTCTGCAATGATCATTCCGTAGTTGATGACGTACCCGGCTATCAAGCTTGCTACAAGGATGGCTCTTCCCTCATCCAAATTATTTTCTCCTCCTGTTGGAAATAACCTGAGCCGCACAACCGCCCACCAAAACTTGGCTACGAAGCTTAGTGATTGCTTCGATATCCGTCCCTTCTGAGTCAGCCAAGAAGGTGAGCCCTCAGTTAATGTTCGGGCCAACCACGGCCTCTGCGAGTGGGCGTTGGAAATCTTGTCATGGAACTCTGGCATGTCAGGTGGAGGGATGTATTCCGGGCCAAAGATGACTCTGTTGATCATTTCCCCTGAGATGTCCACCTGTTTACCCCGAACTAGCACCCTGTCCTGCCTTGGTGCTGATTTAACCCCTTTTTCTGGCTCACATTTGTTCTCCAGCAGTGCCAAATAGTTGGCGTAGAATTCCCGGACTAGTTCTGGATAATAGAATCCCGGGGGTGAGCTCATCCACTCGAGCTGATACCTCTGAAACTGTGTCTGAAGGACTGGGTATTCGGGCAGATCTGTTGTCATGATTTGCACTTCTTCGGCGATCGGTCTTTTGTGGCTTCTTGACATTGTTTTGGTAAGACCGTCAAGATAGTGCTTATGCGCCTCCTTAAATGCCCACCAGATCGATTCTCTGTTTGTGGGTGCACTCCCTGCAATTTTGGTGGTTTCGGGACCACCTACATCCTCCGGATTGGGGCTGGAACTACCACTTTCATCCGACCCACTACCGCTCCCCGACGCATTGCTAGATGACCCACTCTCCTCTTCAGACTGGGAGACTTGGGTGGTTCTTCGTTTACTTAGCCTGGTTTGGTAAGTCGGGGCTGCAACTATTTCTTCGTCGCTACTCGGTTCATCAATTAGGGTCCGAGTGGTAGCGATCCTTTCTTTCTTCTTTAGTGCTTGACCGCGACGCGGTTGTTGTTTGGGGGCCATGTACCTGCATGTGAACAAGTTTAAACATGTGAGAATGGGAAAACACTCAATAATACTCACTGTCTCGGAGTGACGGTTTGGGTGACGGACCGTCACAAGTGTGACGGACCGTCACACCGACCGTCACTCTAAGGCAGTGAACTGTTTCATCTTGATGGTTTAACTGACGGTTCGTCACATGTGTGACAGGCCATCATGCCAACCGTCAAGTTGAGGCAGCGTGTTTTTCTCTCTTTGAGGCATTTTCTCGAACACCTTGTGCTCGATTACGGGTTTTCTCCTCCTTTGTGGGATTTGGTTTCCCAAAGTCACAACCAATTATGTATTTGCTCTCATGGGTTACTCAAGACTTCACCCATGTCACACTTTCGATTTCAAACAACAATACCACTCACACTTTCGATTTCAAACAACAATACCACTCATACCCAACAATTACCTTATCGCAATTTCACAAACACATAAACATACACCATTCGGCCGACTACACCTCCAATGATTCGCCCCGTGTTACTCACTAAATCTAACTATGAAGAGTTTAGCAACATACCTTGATTTTGTTAGTACGAAGAAACCACTATTCCCTTTTTGAGTTATATGAACCGATGGACAACTAGCGGGAACTTGCTGGTTTGGTGCATTTTGAACGATGGTGAGGTACTTGGGAGCAAGTTGTAGATTTGCTTGGGGAGAAGACGGATTTTGATTTTTAATGGAGGTTTGGAGTTTGGGATTTGAAAATACGCGGTCAAATGATGAAGATGAAATTAATATGTAACCGGGCGGGTCTGGTTGGTTTTGGGTCGGGTCGCCCGAAATTAAAACAAAACTTACCTGATGGGTGACGACCTGGTGTGACGGTCCGTCACATGCTCGACGGTCCGTCATTTGGGGCGTCACAGTTAGGCAGTGAGCCCATTTTAGGATTATGGGTGACGGTTTGAGTTGACGGTCCGTCACCTACTTGACGGTCCGTCACTCACACCGTCACTACTAACCAGTGGATATGAATATTTGTCTCCAAGTGACGGTCCATAGTGACGGTCCATCGTGTTTTTGACGGTCCGTCAACTCAAACCGTCACTCTTAGACAGAATACGTTGTTACGTCCACTTCTTGTACCTGCACACTCAACGAACAAATTAACCAATTCCAACAAGTAAAATTTTTCCAAGACTATACTACAACAACAATTTATGGGTTGCCTCCCATACAGCGCCTGATTTAACGTCGCGGCACGATGCGGGTGTCTTGATTACTCAGACTTCATCAAGATACACCAAAGACAGAACATGTACCTCCTCTGGGAGGCCCAGATATTGCTTTATCCTCTGCCCATTGGCTTTGAGCAACTCACCATCTTTATTTTCGAGTTCGACTGCACCGGATGGGAACACTTGGTGCACTTTGAATGATCCGGACCATTTGGATTTGAGTTTCCCGGGAAATAATTTGAACCTGGAGTTGAACAACAATACCAAGTCCCCTACTTTGAACTCCCTTTTCTCAATCTTCTTGTCATGGTACAGCTTCATTCGTTCCTTGTAGAGAGCGGACCTCTCATATGCTCGCAATCGGAACTCGTCTATCTCATTCAATTGTTCCAACCTTAGTTCCGATGCCTCTTTCCAACTGAGATTTAACTTTTTGAGCGCCCAAAGGGCCGTGTGCTCAAGTTCCACGGGCAAGTGACACGCTTTACCAAAACAAATTGGTAAGGAGACATACCTATTGGAGTCTTAAATGCTGTTCGGTACGCCCAGAGTGCGTCATCCAGCTTCCTCGCCCAATCTCGCTGGTTCACATTCACAGACTTAGCCAAGATCTCTTTAATCTCCCGGTTCGACACCTCGACTTGCCCACTAGTTTGGGGGTGATAAGGTGTGGCTACCTTGTGTTGCTTCACTCCATATTTTGCTAGAGCAGCCCGGAACACCTTATTACAAAAATGTAAACCTCCATCACTGATGATTGTGCGAGGGGTGCCAAACCGAGCAAAGATGTTTCTTTTTAAGAACGCCACCACACTTTTTCCTTCGTTATCGGCTAAAGCAACCGCCTCTACCCATTTTGACACATAATCCACCGCTACCAAGATGTAGCGGTTCCCGTAAGAACTTTCAAAAGGGCCCATGAAATCTATTCCCCATACGTCGAACAATTCAACCTCGAAAATAGTGGACATGGGTAGCTCTTGTCGGCGAGAGATTGCTCCTCTTCGTTGACATTGATCACATAACTTGGCAAATTCATATGAATCTCTCTGGATTGTCGGCATATAATAACCACACTGTAAAATCTTTCGGGCGGTTCGATTACCCGCATGATGTCCTCCAACTGGGGACGAATGGCAAGCTTGCAAGATGCTTGTCATTTCCGCTTCCGGTACACATCTCCTCACTATGTTGTCAGCACACAACCGGAATAAATACGGCTCATCCCAGAAAAACTTACTTGCATCATGGAGAAACTTCTTTTTCTGGTGGAAGTTCAAATCTTCCGGGATCATGTCACTCACCGCATAATTTGCAAAGTCAGCGTACCAAGGCACCATATCACGTGACGCAACCATCATCTGCTCATCCGGGAATGCATCATCAATCTCTGGTTCATCTATTACGCTCTCTTCCCTCTCAAGCCTGGACAGATGATCCGCTACCTGGTTCTCACACCCTTTTCGATCCTTGACTTCAAAGTCAAATTCCTGCAACAATAGCACCCATCAGATTAGTCGAGGTTTTGCATCCTTTTTGGTCATCAGATACCTCAAGGCTGCATGATCTGTGTGCACCACCACTTTTGTACCCAGTAAGTATGCTCTGAATTTCTCAAAAGCATACACAACCGCCAGCAGCTCCTGTTCTGTCACTGTGTAGTTCTTCTGCGCCCCATTTAATGCTTTACTAGCGTAATAAATGAGATGGAAAAGTTTGTCTCGCTTTTGTCCCAGAACAGCTCCAAGTGCAACACCACTTGCATCGCACATTATTTCGAACGGTTTGGACCAATCCGGGGCAATTATAATAGGAGCCTCCACTAGCTTTTCTTTCAGGCATTCAAACGCCCTCAAGCACTCAGCATCAAATACAAATTTCGTCTCCTTTTCAAGCAACTTGCACAATGGGGTAGCAACCTTTGAGAAATCTTTGATGAACCTTCGGTAGAAACCGGCATGACCAAGAAAACTCCTCACACCCTTAACTGAAATGTGTGGAGGTAGTTTCTTGATGACTTCAATCTTGGCTCTATCCACCTCTAGCCTCTCATAGATATCTTGTGCCCTAATACAATGCCTTCTTTCACCATGAAATGGCATTTCTCCCAATTCAGCACGAGGTTTGACTCTTCACACCTTTGCAATGCCTGACCCAGATTAGCCAAGCAATCATCAAATGCATCACCCACTACCGAAAAGTCATCCATAAAGACCTCCAGTGTGTTCTCCACCATGTCAGAAAAGATAGACATCATGCATCTTTGGAAGGTTGCAGGAGCATTGCAAAGACCAAAGGGCATGCGTCTGAAAGCAAACGTACCATAGGGACAGGTGAACGTGGTCTTCATCTGATCTTCCGGGGCGATAGATATTTGGTTGTACCCCGAATATCCATCTAAAAAGCAATACCAACCTCTTCCAGCTAAACTATCCAGCATCTGATCCATAAAGGGCATGGGGAAATGATCACGGAGTGTACAGGAGTTTAGCTTTTGGTAATCCATACAGACTCGCCAGCCCGTGACAGGTCTTAATGGAATCAGCTCATTCTTGTCATTTGCTACCACAGTCATTCCTCCCTTCTTAGGAACACATTGTACTGGGCTTACCCATTTGCTATCAGAGATTGGGTAAACCACTCCAGCATCGAGCCATTTGATGATCTCTTTCTTCACCACCTCTTGCATTGGCGGATTCAGTCTCCGCTGGTGTTCGGTGGTGGGAGTGCAATTTTCTTCTAGCTGTATCTTATGAGTACAAATACCTGGTGGGATGCCAATAATATCTGCAATGGTCCAGCCGATTGCTCTCTTGTGTCACCTCAGAGTGGATAATAACGCTTCAACTTGAGATTGCACAAGGTCTATCGCGATGATTACCGGTAAGGTGTCTTTGTCACCCAAAAATGCATACTTCAGATGGCCTGGCAATTCTTTCAACTCTAATACCGGTGCTTCCTCAATAGAAGGCTTTGCAGGAGGGGTTGGTCTGTTCTTTAAATCGAGATCCAATTTCTTTGGGGCGTAACCATATGACCCTATTCCAACCACCGCTTTTACCACTTCCTCATAATCTTCGATGCCATCATCATTGAAATTCATTATAACTGCTGCCAATGTCTCTACAGCAAGTCTCTCTTCAACAGAAACGATCACCTCAGATTCTGTAACAACATCAATAACCGAGACGACATTCATGTCCCTCGGTTGCTTCATTGATCTGCACACATTAAACTTCACTACCTCCTCGTTCAACCTGAAAGTCAGCTCGTTGCTTTCCATATCTACCAATACTCTTCCGGTTGCCAAGAAGGGTCGTCCCAAAATAATAGGGACTTCGAAGTCCACGTCGCAGTCCAAAATCACGAAGTCTGCCAGAAATATGAACTTCCCCACCTTCACAAGTACATCATACAAAATACCAACCGGGCGTTTCACCGATCTGTCAGCCATCAATAACCTCATAGTCGTCGGTTTGGGGGCTCCTAAGCCCAACTGCCGGTAAATGGCTAACGGCATCAAGTTTATGCTAGCCCCCAAGTCACAAAGAGCCTTGGCAAAGTTAAACTCCCCTATGGTGCAAGGAATAGTGAACGCACCCGGGTCTTCTTTCTTTTGGACCAGCGATCTTGATGAAATGGCGCTACAATGGTGGAGGTTGTCTTCCGGTTCAAAACTTACCAACCTCTTCTTTGTGATCAAGTCCTTCATGAACTTGGCATAACCGGGCATTTGTTCAAGCGCATCCACTAGAGGGATGTTTACTGATAACTGTTTGAGCATGGTCATGAAGTTCAGGAACTTTCTATCTTCCACTTTCTTCTTCAGCCACTGTGGGAAAGGAGGTGGTGGCCGTGGCATCATAGTTGGAAGTTTTTCAACCTCCTTGCTTTTATCTGTGAGCACTTGAGTAGCATCTTCTTCCACGTCGGGTTTTTCAGCAGACACTTTCACACCCTCATCGACCATAATTTCAGCATCTACTAACTCATCTTCCTCAGTTACAGCGTCTTTCTGGGTCTGAATTATCGGATGTGTTTCCAATAATGTGTTACCGCTTCTGGTGGTGATTGCCATACAATTTCCATCGTTTCTCAGGTTTTGAATGGTGTCACTCGGCAATGTTCTAGCTTTCCTTTGATTTAGAGACGCCGAGACTTGACCCATTTGCTGCTCTAACTGCTTGATTGCGGTGGAATGAGAATTCACTAACTGACTCATTGATGTTAATTCAGTCCTCATTTCCTTTACCCCAGAGTCAGTCGACTCCACCTTCAGTAGCATCTTCGCCATCATGCTCTCTAGCTTTGACGTCCCTGACTCGACGTTAGCTCTTTCCCGGTTACCAGGTGGTACATACAACCCACCTCTATCATTGTTATTCCTCCAATTTCCTTGCTCGCGATCTCTATAACCAGCTTTTTCATTGTGGTTGTCTCTCTGATAGTTCCGACCTTGGTTTCCCTGGCCATTGGCCTGGAAACCCCCCAAATAGTTGGCCTCCTCAACAGATTCAACCTCTGCTGCTCTACCTTGGGAACCCACAGCTTTTACCTTCTCTAAGCTTCCTGACGTCAAGTGCCTTGTCAGGAGATCTAACTGCGTTTTCAGGTGCGCCATGTCTTGGTCGCGCTCATCCTCTTTTCTACGCTGCTCTGCTGACATCCCAACGGTATAGGTGCTAGCTGCAACCTCTGAATCTCGTGTATGCCAAGCCCTGTTAGTTCTGGTGAGCCTGTCAAAAGTAGTTGTGGCCTCAACAAAGGTGAGACCCATGAATGCACCACCTGCTGTGTTGTCTAACGTCGGCTTGGTAGCCGAATTCAGTGCCCGGTAGAACGTTTGCATCAAGAAGTTATCGGTCAACTGATGGTTCGGGCATTGGGTTATCTTCTTTTTGAATCGCAACCAAGTGTCGTGCAGTGCTTCGTGCGGTTGCTGCCTGAAGTTGCTAATCTCGTCCCTCAACTGTATCATCCGAGAGGGAGGAAAGAACCTTTCTAGGAAAGCTCCTCTCAACTCTCCCCACGTTGCGATAGAGTCGGGGTCAGCTCAGTTAACCACAATGCTGCCTCATCAGACAGAGACAATGGAAACAACCTGAGCCTGATCGCTGTCTGACTCACGCCCGGCAGCTCAAACGATTTGCAGATCCCCACGAAATTCATTAAGTGCTGGTTTGGATCATCACCAGCGGCCCCACGGAATACACCTCTTAAATTCAGCAACTGTATCATCGTGCTAGTGATATTGAACTTTGCTCCGGGCGGTAGCGGTGGAACAACAATAGCGCCCGTAGCGCCAGCTCTATCTAAATCGAGATCCTCATCATTCCGTGCACCATCGTCCTGCAGACCACCAGCATTGAGATTTTGTTGGGCCTGCAGTTCTGCAGCGATCCTCGCTGCCTCTAGTTGTGCGGCCATATTCCGCCTCAATGTTCTAGCAAGCTCGGGGTCGTAGGGTAAAATTTGTTCACCCGAGCTTCGGGTACTATGCATGCACAACTTTGTACCCTGTCAAAACAAAAACAACAAACAAACGTAAAGCAGGAAATTATAACAAAAAGTCAAATAGACACACCAGACTTAATCAAAAACCGTATTCCCCGGCAACAGCGCCATTTTTGATAACGCTCAAACTACACCTCAATTTAAGAAGCGTAAGCGATCGTTGTCAAATATATAACCCAACAAGGTTGGGGTCGAATCCCACATAGAATATGGTGATGATTAAGACTTTAGTGAAGTAGATGACTAGTCGTCAATAGTTTCCAGTAAATAGGGGGGGTTTTGTGATCAACGTGAACAAAAGCAACAATTATGTAAGAGAAATAATCAGTAGGAGAGAATGAACTAGGGAAGTGTTCACCATGGCGTTGTAACAATGTCGATTCTAGGCTTAACCGGGTTCTTTCTATATGCGTATCACGATGTGATTGCGTCTATTGTATCGTCTAAACGTCTCTCGACCAAATAAACAAATTTCCTTTTCTATTCTCTCGACCTCGAAAAGATGTGCTTTTTAGATTTCAATCCTAACATCAAGTAGAGTAATCCAGTTACGGCATTAATCTTTAAGACGAGAGTTGGTAGTCTCGAATCCTTGTTGTTAATCAAGTTTCCCAGTTTTAATCTCTTTACTCAAGCAAATTAAACCTAGGCATGTTCTAATGTTTGCAACCACTAGAAAACGTGACATAAAGTATGATTAACAACGTGACAATACATATATCGAACCCAACGCTACCCGGAATCTATATTTCTACGTTTCCATGGCTCCCACAACCCTAGTTGCGGGAGTTTTAGTTACTCATGCTCGATAAATAAGAGAAAATAGTTGTATTCATAATAAAGGGAAGAAAAGTCTTACAATATAATGAAAACAATCAATCTTCCAATATCCAAGAGCAAGAAAACTAAGAACTCACGAACGAATCAAGAACACAAATTCAAGACAATGAACCGTGTTATTGCGCTCAAAAACCAACCAAAAATGTGTTTAAACTAATGGGTGAATAATAATTAACATAAACCTAACATAGGGTATTTATAGGAGTAGTAGAAACCAAATCTAAAACGGGCTAGGAATCCCCAAAACGCGGGTTGCCGCCTGACGCTACTGCCTTAACTTGACGGCCAGGCTGACGGACCGTCAAGGCAGTGACGGACCGTCGCCTGGACCGTCACCTTAAGGCAGTGGTACTGTTTCCTTTGCTGCCTTGGTGCGACGGTGGGGGTGACGGACCGTCACACCCTTGACGGGCCGTCACCTTGGTCGTCATCCTTAGGCAGTACGTTGCTTCCACTTGACGGTCCATGTGACGGACCGTCACATGTGTGACGGGCCGTCACTCAGGCTGTCACTCTTAGGCAGAACGTCGTTTTTCTCGTATTTTCTTCCGTTTCCGTGTTTGTTCCCATTTCCTACAAATACAACATAAAAACATCAAAAACAACAACGGTTGCTTGAAAACGTATGATTGTTCTTAGTAAAAAGGAGTCAAAAGTAACGTAATTTGGCGTCACATCAACGTTGCACGCCACCCGATGGGCAATTTTGTCCAAAAAATTAGTGATGTTTCGGAAAAGTATAAAAGGCCAATTTAGGCACAATTGTAAATAGATACTTTAGCTCTAAATATTTGTAAGTAATTTTAGCTTTGAGAACAAGTTTTCCTCTCCAATAAAAAGATGGTTTCAATCTATTCTCTCTTACAAATCTTGGTTAACCATTTATGTACAAAAACAGAGCTTAGAACTTGAAATTACACTTGAATGAAGAGGATTTTGACTTACCCATTTGGTATATCTCTTTCCTTTAGCATGAGTAGCTAATTTCATTTGTCTAGGGATGTGTTGATAATGGTTTCTTGACAAATAGGTGTGGGTGCTGTTAATTCTTGCTTATAATTGCTCATTTGACATGGGTCTAGTAGTTTCACCAAGTTTAATCCTAAAATTGGTGGTTGCAAATATTGATTTTCCCTACTTGGCTATGTTGTTGTTTGAAAGAGAATTTCATAGTTTGGGATGTGAAATTACTAGTGGGAACTTGGGACTCCATTTAGATTTGAGGTTAGAAATAGCTCATATCGATGAAATCACCCATTTAAGGGTCTAAGCTAAAGATAGTGTGACCTCCCCAAGCTTGATCTTGGTTGTTTGTTGATTTAACCGATAGTTCTCTAACTAGGATTATAAAATATATGGTTGTTGATCGAGAGATAAAAAACCATACCCATGACCAAGGCTACCAATGTCAATGAGCGAGAATAAGTGTGAATAGACAAACACCCTATCCCACATTAAAGCCCCATTGGATACACATCCCTAGTCGATTACTCTCATTTGTACACCTGTTTTACTTTACCATCTTGCTTGAATTGGAATTTTATGACAGAATTTCCCATCCCCCCCAATCCTTTACTTTCCTGCATTTAAACATTTGCTCTCTTAGTGAACTCATTTCTATAAAATCGTCATTGTGCTATCTATAAGTCTCTATGGGTATGACCCCGATATCTATTGGGTACTTATAAATATGTTTTTCTTGACGATTGCCAATACCTCTTTATTGGAGAGTATGTTTGAGCGTTTATCTATGATGTGATAACTCTTATGGTCATTCCAGCATTTACGCTTTCCTTGTGCTATTAGAGCTTGCCTGTAGTGGCCCAAAGTCATTTATGGCTTGCTGGGATTGGTGATTTGGTGCCCTAGCTGTTCATTTGGTTTTTATGGCCATTTATCTGTTTTAGAGCTTTAACTTTGGAATTCATTGACTTTAGTCAATATTCTTAGCTAATGTGCACGAAATGAAATTCTAACAGTTCTATTAGCTCCAGAGCATAGGGTTTGGTCTAGTTTGACCTTTAGTCAAGGCTTGAGGATTTCTGGTGTAGTTTTTCTATTTTTAGGCCATTTAGAGTTGGAAGTATGACTTAGGTCAGCTTTTGATTATCATAGCATCAAATTCAAAATTTGACAATTCCATCAGCTATGAAATATTGAGTTTGGGTTAGGTAGGTGGTTGATTCGGGTCCTGAGTTAGTCGGGCTCATTTTGGGTGTTTGGTTGATTTTAGTTAGCATTGACTTGGGTGAACATTCCCAAGTCAGTTGGTTTTCATTTTAGTTTTATCGATTTTGTTGAGTCCTGAGCATCGTTCCACTCTAATAGCATTATTGGTTTTCGAGTATTGGTTTCCAATTATTCCCAGAATGCCCCGCAGATGTTTTTAGCTAAGCTAGTTTTTCTGCAACTGGTGGCCTTTAATGCAATGGCTCCCAGGCTGCACGATGGTGCTAGCCAGCTTCCCGGCCTTCAGTGCGTTCACGCCCGACCAGTGCGATAGCGCCTGGCCGCCTGCCCTTTTGCATAGTGGCACTCATTTGGCGTGATGGCGCCTCAGCTCCCACCTGCCTTCAGCACTATAACATTCCTCCAACGCTGATGGCGCTAGCCTGCATCTAGCTTGATAGCTCTGCTCTAGCGCCGATGGTGCTGGCCTGCGTCCAGCTTGATAAAATCCCTCTTCTTCGATTTTCAGCATTCATTTTACCAATTTCCCAACTCCACACTTATTTTCTCTCAACTCAAATTGCTCCTATCAGTTCTAAGCTTAGGGAATTCTTCAAATTGTCGGGTAATCTTGCTTCCCTCGTTGTTTGGTAAGTCTCCTTTTTCCCCAAGTTGCTTTTTCTCCATTTTCAAACCTCCATTGATGGTTTTTCTCAAAGCTTGAGTTTTCTTGGTTTATAGCTGCTCCTTTGGCTTTGATTGTTTGTAATTGCGAGGATTTCACTCCATAAGCTTGTTTCTCTCATCATGGTGAGTTAATTCTTACTTTAATTTATGACTTTATTCTTTGAATTTCCCTCTTTAATTCCTTACTTCAAGTGGCTGTTTTGAGCCCCTTTTCTTGGCCAAATCCTCTCAAGTTTTGAGCATGCACTCTTGGGGGGGGGGGGTTGTGATCGTCGTATGCTTTCTCATTTCCGGTTTTGGGTTATGGGCCCTGTGGGACCGCTTTTGACTCAAATTTTTACCCGACTATTGTTATAGCAATATGGGTATCATTGTTCTTGTTTAAATGTGTAGTTTATGTTTATGATAGTTTGATTTCATTTTCAGAGCTTCTCAGAGTGGTTTGGGCTTGGACATTATTATGCTAGCAGCTTTTTGTTGGATGACAAGTAGGTTATGGTTTAACTATTCTAGACTTTGGATATATAGGCTATAAGGGGACTAATTAGTTTCCTTGGTTTGGGTTTATTAGCTTTGTACCCCAGACCTTGTCCGTTCTTTCATATCCATATTATTTCACTCGTTTGGTTGTAGGATTCGTTGTAGTTGGTTATATCACCCTTGTCGTTCTATGTGGCCTTTTATTTTACTCTGGACCATAGATGGTGGGTTATTTGGGAATATTCGTTAGTCCCGAACATCAATATTAGTTTGTAGAGCTGGTTATCTATGTTGTAGAATGATTGGAGCTAGTGCAGGGCTGATAAGTTAATTGTGACCCACTGGGCTACTGTTTGTGACTGAGCATGCCATTATCATGTATATAAAGAGATTTTCTACATGTTTTACTATGGTTTTGGCTTTGGTTTGACTATTGATGGTTTTCTAAATCTTGCATGGCCCCGAGGGCAAATTTTCGGTAAAAATGGTTGTAACATTTTTTTGGAACTGATTTTTATGTGGGGTAAGAGAGATTAGAAGGTGATTTTATCACAATTTTCCCCACTTATAATAGACTCGGTTGGGCCGTGGTGCTAGACATACTTTGATAGCGATGTGAGATGATATTAGACTCGTTAAAGCTGAGTGTTGAACCTGATTTACTATTGTTTTAGACTCGTTTACCCCCGGGCACCCTTGATGGGGTTTTTGGGACTCGTTTCATTGATTTTAGACCCAAATAAACTCCGGGCATGCATTTTTGAGATTTGGTTACTAGTTTGGATCTGGATACACTCTGAACTGTTATATTGAGGCTTGAGATTTAGTATGTGGTCTACGAGTAGACCTCTATGGACCTTGCCAATCCAGACCAAAGGCTATTTGTTGCGAGTGCAGTAGGAGGGGTGTACGGTGGATTTGAGGTACTCGGGGGAACCCTTCAATGGATCCTGCCTCTATTGGGCCTTTTAGGTACCAGAGGAGGTAACATACGACACTACTATCACACTTGGTTTCGGCATATCCTACTGCATCATACCATTCATTTGTGTTGGATTCCACTCTTGTTTGATGTTTGCTCAGTGTACGCTCCGGTAGTATGGGATGCGGGAGGTTTTGTCTTCACTTGATGGTTTTACTTGGGCTATCAGTTGCTTATTTCTTGCATTAAGAGTTTTATTACTAGCTTGACTTGGTTGTTAGCCTTGTTTTCGAGCATGTTGATGTTATCTTCCTTTCCTCCTTCCCTTTTTACTTGAGGTTATTGATATACCGCCTTTTTCTAAAACTCGCTTTATATACTATTATTGCAAGGACCCTAGGTGCGTTCTTTCTTCCTTCACCTATGTTCTATGATGTATATTTCTAGTAGCTATCCTAGTATTTTGTTTTCTTCTTGTATCCTTCTGTACTAGATTTCGTGTACTAATTTGTTGCTTCTGTGACTACTTGTTTCATATCTGCTATATTATTGCCTTTATATCTTATATATGCCCAGTCGACCTATGATACCTACTGGGTACCCGGTTCTTTGCAATTGGTGCTCTTACTATACTCTGCATCTTCCTGGTGCAGATTCTAGTGTGGCCCATCGCCGCTGATTTATTGGAGACTCGTGTTTGCTGATCTTTTGGACTATCTGAGGCTGAGGGTGAGCTCTTGACGATCGAAGCTTAGATTTTAGTTCATCCATTGTATTATGTACTCTTTTACCAGTCGGAGACATATGTATATATACTTTTGGATCCTTTGTACTCTGTTGATGTAGTTTTGGCTCTTTTACTATGATACCAGGTTTTGGGTTTCGTTTAGCTTCAGCTTATGCATTCCTGTTGCCTATTTCTTTATCTTGTTCCCTTAGTTCTGCTTATTTACTATCCTTCTGTATACCTGTTAGCTAGTAGCCCATTACTAACCATTTTGGGATATGGGGATTGATTCGCCTACTGGGGGGTTGTAGGTGCCATCATGACCAAGAAATTAGGTAATGAAAAGTTACCTCTTCATGCATAAATAGCCGCATAGCACTGTAGTAATAGAAACATCTTGGCTCTGCAGCAGTACAGATCACTCAGGCAAAGAGGAAGACGAAGGACCAAACAATTGGACACACATATGAGTCTATGTACAATATTTTGAAGGCTACATTACATTGACCTCCTTCCTAGTCTTTTCATAATACCTTTAGATCTTTAACCTCCCTTTTAGTATGCATAATAAGTTAGTTCTAAGTTCAGTTTTTCCAATTATTGCATTTCCCTTGCCTCAACTTCCACAAAAAATGCCAAGTATTAACAAGATGATTATCTTGACACTACCAATTATTAACAAGACGATTACCTTTACATTATCTTGATGTCGTGCTAGTAAATGTGAGAACTAAATAAAAATTAAGGTAGAAGGTAGACATAAAGAAAAGGCAATTTTTTGCCAAAGTTCTCCTTATTTTTTGACACACCATTCCAAATGAATTTGTTCGAATAAACATCAATTGTCAATAGAAGACCATGATACATCGACAACTTTTGCACATCAAAGAACAAAGCTTATGAGAAAAGGGACAATTTTGTACCAACTATTCAAAACCTAAGCTGCAGCATGTCATCGTAAACCAAATAAATGGTCTCTCTAGTTTTAACAAATTACAAAGGAGGTTAACTAAATTATGTAATGATATATTGTATTTGTACCTAAGCTGCAGGAGGTCTTCCTTTCAATGATTTTGGTTTATGTTGTTATAAGTGTTAGGGGAGAAGGCCTTATAGTAGCCTAGCTGGGAGGTAGAAAATTCCTTTTCCTTGTTAGTATACTTGTTCCACCTTGACTTTTAGGTGTGGGTGAATTGTGAGGCAAGGCTTATTCGTGCGAAATTGTTAGATAAGGAATTTTAGGATGTCCCTCTATAGAATTTCTTGAATCTGTGACTCCTAACTATGATAAGGAAGAGGAGAGAAGTCTTAAATAGGGTAAGCTACGAAACCATAAGGTGACCATAGTTATAAGATTGAATATCGTGATGGGATACATGTGGATATCTATTTTGCACAACTAGTGACCCTTTGGTTGGAAGCCCTAAGTTAGTTGGCTGCTATGATAAGAGGGGATTCTATTCTTAGAATACATTCTTGAAGCAAAAGATCTGGTTGAGATAGGTTTGAACATGGAGAATCGAGTAGTTAGACTCAGACCTTAGCACCCTTATGTACGCTATTGAGGTTGTTAGTTGCAAATGGTAGGAGTGGTATTTAAAAGAGAATAGTTTTCCTGTATATCTACTTCTCTCTGTTTGGTGTCCCTTTCGGTTAATTGCAATTTCTAGAGTATGTTTGTTCTTTATGAGTTTTAACTGAGTTCCTACTCTTCTCCCAGACCAGTTATCACGTTGGATATCAAATTCCTGTCCTATTGGTCATTTTTACATTCTCAGCATGTATATGTGTCTCATTAAATCAGCTCAGTTTTTATTTCAATTAGAAGTCGGTTACCACGATAGTACTTTAGCTTTTGCAACTCAGTTGAAGGAGCTACTTGGGAAACAAAATCATCCATGAAGGCTAAGTACCCTCACCCTTCCCCTTTCGATCCGGTTTCAACTTGAGGTAGTAGTTCCATCCTTAGTTTGTCCTTCCGAATCTATTACGTCAGTTTTCCCCGCGATCCTAGCATGTATTCATATTTTCAAAGTTGATTCAGCCATGTATTAAGTTCAAAAGTTCAGTTTCATGTTGATTCTTCGGTTTTCATGTTTCATTTTTGGTTGGACTATTTTCTCTCTAGAGTTCCCTTGCTTAGTCTTCATTGAGGATGAATGATCCCACGGGGGAGATATTGTAACACTCCAAAAATCCTAAGCTAATACCTGAACCTTTTTGATGAGTGTAATGATCATTTTCCTAGTGTGGTGAGAGCTTTAGATGCGAATCATGTTCATAAGAAACTCCTATCATCAAGTCACAAGAACCTCACCATAGTAAGTTTTCATGTAAGACTAAATTAGGGTCAACTTCAATCGATTATTACTCCTAAAATATAAAGAGTTAGGTGGCCTAGTGTCCAACAAATTAAAGGTTTTTGAGTCTTCTTTCCAACGCCACCAACTGCAGATTAATCCGAGTCCGGAGTAAAACGTTATGGGTAGTTTACTGCATTATTGTCAGTGATGATGGATCGGATGACGAACAGTGGTTCTGAACCACGGTCCGTACTGTGACTCGTCATTGCTTAACTTAATCTTAAATTTTTCATCTTCAAAATCACTGGTTGGTTCACGACTCATAGACCAAAACCACAGTCAGTAGAGTGACCCGTGGTTTGTCAATATTCAGCTTTTCTGCCCAGTTTCCATGAATGACTTGATGGATCATCGTTTTGAATGACGGTCCATCCTATAACCCGTAGAATCACCTTCAAAGAGGTACCAAGTCCTCTAAATTCCATGAGTGGGTTGAAGACTCGTCACCCTTTTTCATGACCCGTTCTTCCACTCATAATCCCTGAGGATCAAAGGATCCTCATATCTTAAAGTCAGAACCACGAGTCAACAGGACGGTCCATCGTCCTGAACCACGGACCGTAGAATAAGTCGTGGTGTTGAGTTCCAGTAGACTCCTAAAAGTGGAATTTGAAACCACAGATCAATTAACGGCTCGTCCTTTAGGATGAAGGACCGTGGATTGACTCATGGTCTCTGAAGTCGACATTTCCAGCTTTTTCCAAGTTTTAATCCAGGGGAATTTTTGTAATTTCCCACTCTTTTAACTCCTATACTAAGTTGTTTGAAGCCTATTTAGGAGGGTTTTTATTCCCACTTGACCTAAGTTCTTCCCCATTCTTTCAATGAACTTCCAAAAGAAGAAAAGGAGTTCCATCTTATCAAGCATCAATTTAGGGTTTCAAGCTCCAAATCTCAAACTCCAAGTTCAAGTATCTTAAGTCTTTTCAATTCAAGTGGGTTAGCTTCTATCAAAGTATGTGGGTAATCAACAAAGGGTTCCTTTCACCCTTGTGCCAAAAACCCCTAATTCAAATTTTGATTTCATGATCTTCAAACTAGGGTTCTTATCCAATTCTCATGGGTTTTGGTAAATGTGGTCTTCTCATGATTTGATTATGAAATTTCTATTAAAATTGCATGATTTCACATGGGTTTTTACATGTTAACTCTTATTTCATGAATTGAAGTTTAACCATGGAAATTTCTGCATGCATGAAGTTGATTTAAGCAAATTGGATTTTGATAGCATGTTCCTTATGGATTTTCAAGCATTAGAATGCCTAGATCCTATGTTCTATGAAAGTATATGTTTTATGAAATTGAACTAGAGTCGTGCAAATTTTATAAGTCATGAAGTATGCAAGTCTGTCCATGTTATGAAGTATTATGCAAGACAAGGTACCCGATGTTCCATCAATGCTCATGAATAGATATCTAAACCAAAATTCATGAGTAGTATGACGATCTGGGGTATGAACAAGTTATGAACAAGTTTGGCATCAGATATGCCACATGTATGTGAGCCTCATGCTATATATATATATATGTTTGGGTAGTAGTATTTAGAATGAAGTTGGACCGGGTGAGAGTACCCTTAGTCCCAGAACTACGTGCCATCGTAGGTTTCCCTTTGAGGCTTATGATGAAAGGATCCTGGTATGAAATAGTTCTAACTTTGGCAGGTTAGGACAACCTTTTTTGGTGTGGGGCAATCACACCGGACTCTATGTAGCTCAGCATGGTTTAATTTCGGTTAAGATAAACTCCCACATGTTTATTTTCAAGCTATGAAGTTATATGATTCTATACTATGAAACTTAAGCCTTATTTCATGTTTTATGTTTTATACCTTGATATTTATTCATGGTCCTTCTTTAAGTAACAAGTTCATTCTTAAGCATGTTTTAAACTATTTTTATCATGATTCATGCATACCTCACATACTCGGTACATCCTATAGTACTGGCACATATCTTGCGCTGCTTCCATTGATGATGCAGATTCATGTGTTCCCTTCCAAACGCGTGGCTAGAGCTTCCAGGACACTTTTCTGTCATCTGTTGGTGAGTCCTCTTAGGTCGAGCCTAGATATGTTTTAGTTATGTTGATTTCTTATTTTCGTATTTTGAGTTAGCTAGGGTCTTTTCCTAGCAACTCCTTATGTCATGTAGAGGCTTTTAAAACAAAGACATTGTTCGAGTATCCTTCCTGATTATGTATCTTATTTGACTTGATTACCTATTTACGTGATTTCAGATTTATCTATTATGCTTTCGCTTATCTTTGTTATGCTTGAGTATGCTATGACAAAGGGGTTAGCTTGGGGCACTAGCGGTCCCAAGTCCCGTGTTACGTCTAAGGGGTAGCCTCGGGGCGTGACACACAAGAAACTAGCACAAAGAGTAATCAAACAGGAGTTACAAGTACAACATGCTAGCAAAAAAAGGATACATACACATGAATACAGGTGAAAGAAGGATGAACACACCTGGAGTCCTTGCACAACAATATAAAGAAAGAGAGAGAGAGTTGAGAAAAATAGCGGTATACCGGTAACCTCAAGTAAAAAGAAAAGAAGGAAGGCAATCCAACATAATCAAACTAGAAGGCATACACTAACAAAAACATGCTTTAAACACCAACTATCAAGATAAGCATAAAACTGGGATCAATCTCACAAATACAAACCTATAATGGAATAACTAAACCACCATAATCGATAGCTACTACTAGAAATCATAACAAGGAATAGAACTAAAAACCCACAATTTGCTCAAAACACCGCACAACAGTGCCTCAATAGTATAGGACTCACTAGCCCCTCAATACTCAACCCTAAACCTCGGAGCCTCAACAGGCTAAAACATACCAATCCACCAAGAACCAAGGACCATGAAAAGCTCTATAAAATGATAGGAGTAATAATATACCTACAGTCCCAACGGCCGCCCATACAATCGAGGAACACAATCAAGTGAAAACAAACCCTCCGGCCGCCCATACATCTTGATTGTACACTGAACACACAACAAACAAGGGTTGAATCAAAGTGAAATATGCATGATGATGATGAATCTGATGTAATAGTACCCGTATGTTACCCCCTCCAGTACCTATAAGGCCCAATAGAGGCAGGATCCATGAAAGGACCTTTCTCGTGTACCTCTCCTATGTCGTACACCCCCCCTCCTGGCATGCTGCATCGGCCCATAGCCTATGGACCAGGAACAACAGGGGTTCATAGAGGTCTACTCGTAGACCACATACTAAAAACAGTGAACCTCAAGTGTAACTCAATAATCTTAACCTCATAGTATATGCTCGGCTTATACCCGGGTCTAAATCAGTAGTAGTAATCTCAAAAACCCATCACAGGGTTCCCAAAGTGTATTCGAGTCTAAACCAGTAGTAGTAATTTCAAAAACTCATCATAGGGTGCCTGAAGTATATTCGGGTCTAAATCATTAATCAAGTCTCAATAACCCTTATTAAGGGTGCTCGGAGCGTAGCCGGGTCTAAATTGATAGTAAAACAACTCTAGCACCCTACCTCGCCGAGTCTAGTTTAAGTATAAAAACTAGGGATTAAGTCATCATAATATCCTCTTTTCTTCAAGAGGTTTCATAAAAGCCAGTTTCAAAACCATTTCAAAGTCATAATACTGAAAATGGGCCCTTGGGGCCATGCAAAGTTTAGAAAATCAATTATAGTAAGCCTGAAGCCAAATCAGTAGTAAACATGCAGGGAAAACCTTTTTCATGTATGATATGCTCGCAAACAATAGGGTAGCCCAAAATGGCTCACAAATAATTACTACCGGCCCTGCACAAGTTCAACAGCTCTACAGCAAATATAACCAGCCTAGAAGGATATCTCTATGTCTGGGACTTGCGGACATTACCAAATAACCCACCATCTATGTTCTAGAGTCGATACAAGGCCACACAGGACCACAAGGGTAATATACAATACTACATGAATACTACAATCAATGTATGAAATAAATGGACTGAAAGATGGGCATGGTCTGGGGTACCAACCTACAACAACCAACCCAAGGATACTAACTAATGCAGTTATAGCCTATCTACGCAGAGTCAAGGTAGGGAAAGCCATAACCTACCTATCGTCTGATGACTAGCTGCGGGGAAGGCATCGTCCAAGCATGAACTACTCCGGGAAGCTCCAAATTACAAAACCACTATCAACAAAATAATCTACATGTCAAAAAAAAACTAACGATACCCATATTGCCATAAATAATAACCGGGTCAAAATTCAGGTCACAAATGGGCTCGTGGGCCCCGCGACCCAATATCGGAAACAAAAACACACATGTGTTCCTTACCATCCCGGGAGCACATGCTAAATATTTGAGCGGAAACAGACAGCAATTGGGGCATCAAAACATCCCACCAAGTAAGGATTTAAGGATGGAAAATTCAAGAAATAAATCCGGAATTTAATCAAAAGATACTTACCACAACGAGAAGACAAGCTAATGAGGTAAAAACTCCGAACCCACAATCATGCAAAGCTTAAGAGGGCAGTTTCTACAAGAAAGTTCCTAGCTTTGAGAAATAGCGACAATGGAGGTTTATAACAATGCAGGAGGAAAGTAACTTTGGGGAAGAAGAGCTTACCAACTAACAAGGGAGAAAGATTTTTCCCACAATACTATGAATTCCCCAAGCTTAGGACAAAATAGAACACTTTAGTAGAGAGGATTTTCAGTTTGGAGTTAGGAGGAAACAAGAATTAGAGCTGAAAACTCGAAGGAGGAAAGATTTATAGGGGCTGGACGCAGGTCAACACCATTAGCGCTAAAGGAGCGCAATCGCGCTGAAGGAAGGACCACAGACCAGCGCAATCGCGCTGAAATGAAAAATCACAGGGCAGCGTCGTTGGCGCTGATGGAAATCATAGGTCAGCACCGTTGGCGCTGAACAATTTCTACTGCAGAAAACCAACAACAGCCAAAACTTCTACGGGGTGTTTCGGGCACAATCGAAACCCGATACTCAAAAACTAAATATGATATTAGAATGGAAACGACCTTCTGAACTCAACATAATCAATGAAACTCCCATAAGAGGTCGTTTTGGAGGATTTTTGACCCAAGTCAACACTAGCTAAAGCCAACCGAGCATCAAAAATAAGTCTGACTCACCCGGGACCTGAACCAATGGTCCCCTCTAGCCTAAACTCGATGTTTCAGAGTTAACATCGCTAACGGAATTTTCATCTGAGGCCGTCTTCTCCAAATATTGACCAAAGTCAACCAAACAAGCCCAACTAGCCTGAGAACACAGAATGAGAGAGAATTCCAAGCTGAAAAGCTCCCGGATCCTAACCAAAGGTCCCACTAGACCAAAGTCCATGCTCCGGAGCTAACGGAACTGCCGAAATTCAATTTTAAGCACGTTCACCAAGAATATTGACTAAAGTCAATGATATCAAAAGCCTAATGCTCTAAAGCAAGGACTGGCCAAAAAGACCAAACAAATGGCCCGGGCACCAAACTACTGGTCCCAACTAGCCATAAATGACTTGGGGACGCTATAGGCAAGCTCTAACGGTATAAGAAAGGTGAACACGCGTAAATGACTGGGAGGGTCATTACATCATCCTCTACTAAAGTGACTTTCATCCTCTAAAGTCAGGAAAGAAGGAAAGACAAGAGATTTAAGAATAGCAGATACGAAGCCCACACTACTCTCTCGGAAAACTTGGGTAGCCTCCTCGACTAGATGGCACCCAACAGAACAAAACCACAAAAAGCAACCTAGCCTAAACTCCTTACTAGTAAAGCTAGAATCCAAACTCAAACTCCAAAACTCCAAAGATCTGCCAACCCAAACTGAACCCGGAAAATCTCAACCGGTAAGCCCCGATAGACCATCAAAACTAGAGAAGCAAGGCGATCAACACACAAAACTCAAATCTTCGAAACTACAACCAAATTTACCAGAAAAGCCTTTAACCCAGAACTCTAACTCATGAACCCACTGATCCGCAAAACCCTTATTTTCCAAACTAAATCCCTTTGTACTGCAAATAAGAAGTCGCATACAAGTCAAACACTCAAACCATCCTCGAAGCATAAACTAACACACCGGGGATCCATAGTTCCCACATATACTCTACCATGAATGAATCTACCCTTTTTTCCCAAACTCTTTCCAAGCCATTTTTATAGTCTACTAGCCCTTGCCATCCAAAACACTAACCCAAAGCACGTACTCAAAATTGTAGTAGTTTCACCCCAACTGACCACCAACCAATGGACGAATATATGTGCTAACACCAAACTCGATAACTGAACCCAATAGAATAACCCATCTGACCCCACTGTAATTTGCACACCAGGCTAGGAAAAGCATGAATGAACACCCTGTGTTGACGGAGAGACTCCTAAGTTATAGAATGAACCCAACCTTGTTGAATCGTACCATGTCTAGATCAACTGAAAACGAATGCATCAGGTCAACCTGCTAAACAGACCCAAACCAAAAACAAGATTCTGCAAGGAGTGTGGTAAGCATACCATGAAGTTTGTAACCATCACTAAGTTCCAAACTCTAAGAAGCACTACTGCTACTCCGAATACTCGAACACCATTCGCTCGCCTTACTAATGTCACCTCAGGAATAAGTCCACCGTGCCATGAATATGACATCAAAACACCTCGAAGGCAAAAGAGAAGGTGCATGGGGTTCAAAGTTTCCATCTAGCGAAGGAAATTTTTGCATACACCTTCAACACACCTCTTTAGCTTGAGTCAACTGCTCTACTGCATCAGCATACAAAACCACCATCTCTGAAGTATATAACACACCAAACTATTAGCCCATAATGGCCGAGTCTAACCAATACTGGAATCCCGCATAAAAGATAACCCTGGAAGAATCAACTAAACAAGATTTCAAACTTTAGGAAAATGAATAGTGATCAATAGTCTCTAAGTATCATTAGAACTCAAAATGGCCTCGCTAGTCTAAATCTGCACAACCTGATCACATAAAGCATACACCACTGCTGAATCTCAAACTTATGCCGCTGAGTCTATCCAATCATGGTAGAAGGAACCTTATACTAACTAGATCACCGCTGAAATCTGAAATGTCTAGCCTAACCCAAAGGTTAGCCAAGGACTAGGTGTCCAAGGCCAACTTTCACTCTGAAATGGAAATAGGGGAGCTAAGTTGTCCGAACTCATTGCCTTGCAACCCAAGAAGCTGCTATCGAAGGGAATTAACCACGAACCATCCAGAGTAATTTGCCAACCCACGATTCTAAAACTCAACCTCAGTTGTCAATCAATGCCTCTGTCAGAACCCATAAGTAGACCCATACGCTATCAATGAACACTCGGGTAATGTAGCCCACTAGGCTCTAAATATGCAAGTTGTCGATCCATAGATGCTACTGAAACTAGGTTCCCTCGAAGAAGATAACTAGGAATCCAAGGCCGATGCAACAAGATCCCAAAGGTAGTACTAGGAATGGCCACTACCTCAATCTTAGTCTAGAAGGAATTCTGACCTCGAACCAATCGAAGGAAAAGCTACTGCAATCTTTAGTTGATCAAATAAAGTCACCAACAATCGAGCTAGAAATCACATACTGACACACAAGGAGTCATCACCCTCCTTCGTAAACCAAAAGAAACCTTTTCCAAGGATACACTAATTCCAAAAATTCTTTCTCAGAAGACTCTAGAGTTGTTCCCTTAGCTCCTGCAACTCTTACTGGTAACACTTAGCCACAATTCCATAGTAAAACTCTACCACAATGCCACAATCAAAAGCTCAACAAGAGAAATATGATCGAAATTCAATTCAACTAGAACTGGGGAAACAATTATAAAACCCAACCAGACAAGAAACCGAGGAGGACTATGGGAACAACCCACATACCTGCCAACCTCCTAAACCAACCAAACAAGGAGGGTTGACTCTAATATCCTGAAAAACAAAACCAAACCATGCTCACTAGCATAACCAACCCCTCTCAACTCAAAATAAGAGCTCAAACTCTGGCACAACTACCGGTAACACAAAACCAACACCAGAACTACTAGTGATCTTAGGCCTATTTATGCACCGAAGGTTCATTATCTACGCGCATTTAGCTTAGTTTTGAGGATAACTTGGTGTAATATTGAGGTATATATTGTGTATATATGTATTTGGTTGCTAAAGTACATTTTTAAAGTGTTTAAGGTGCATTTTAAACAAGTCAAGAGTCAAAAGGATCAAATAGAGTTTAGACTAGAAAACTAGCCTTGCTAGCTTGAGCTATGCATATTCTAGTGTACTTTTATAAGCTCTATTGTGTTGTATGGACTAATGTATTTTATGAATTATTGTATGAGACCATTGTAGGATCGATGGAAGTTAAATTTATCCTACAAACAAGCCATAAGAAGTGGGGAATCAAGGAACAAGTGCACAAGGAGACCAGAGCAAAAAGCGGATGAACCTTCACATTTGGAGGGGGCTATGCTCTGCACCTCTCAAGGATGAGGTGGAGGGTCAGCCTACCGACCCCCAAGGCTGAGGTAGAGGGTAAGACTCAAACACCCCATCAAGGAGGTCCACTGGGTTGTCCCTGCAACCAGCCACGCGATGCGAACCCTCCCTAAAATATCCAAAATTGGGTTTTAACTTGATTTAAGTTGGGGCAAAGTTGTAAATGCATATTTTTCTTATGGGACATCCTATGGAGGACCTAAAACACTATAAAAGGAGTACTTAGCCACATTAACACACATCTTTGGAGAAACACACGAATTGGAGAGCATACAAGACATCAAGGAGCTCAAACTAGGGTTCTTTGTTCTTTAACTTTTCTTTCTTGCAGTTTTACTTTATGAACTCATATATGAAGATTTTTTGTATGACTATGAGTGGATAAAAACACTATTTATAGGGTTGATTCTAAAACATGATTGCTTAATTATGGTTTTATAGTTGATTTATTTGTTTATCAAGTCATGTGATTGTACTTGCATTCTTGTTTTACTATTCTAAAGCGTCATGAACTTTAGGATAAATCTAAGTCTAAAAACTAATTGAACATAGGAGTTGAGGGATGGAATGAAGAACATAGGGAGTGTGGATCATGTCTTTAACTATTAGATATTATTTCTCAAGGATGATTTGCGGTTAGGATAGCGATATACCTAAATGCCCCACTTGGTTGATAAAGCGGAAAGATACTTTAATGCATCTGAATTAAAGACTCACATCCCCTCTCAAAAATGTAGTTGTGAGATTAAATTGGGTAGATGACTTAGAGGATTACCATTTCCGGTTTATAATATCAACCCCGTAGATCAACAATCACGATAAACACTAACGCCAACTAGAAACCATAGTAATGCAGAATGTGAAGTAAATGCCTCAACTCTGGAGCTCTCCATTTATTGTTTGCAATCCAAATTTCATATAGTTTTTAATTTTAGTATTTAGTTAACAAAATTAACTCAAATTCTTCTTGGTTACGAATTGCACTTGTTTAACTTTAATAGTAATAACTAAGTTAGATCATTTGCTAAATACCAAGTCCCTGTGGGATCAATATTCGGCTCACAAGAGCCACTTTATTACTTGCACGACTATGTACACTAGCGTGTGCTCTAGGGAGAAAATAAGTTTTTGGCACCGTTGTCGGGGACTTATAAATTAGCAACTGTCTGATTTTTGTTATTACTATTTTGTTTTAAAAGTGCTAACAACATGATCTTAGCTACTGAATTTGCAGGCACATGTTTTTATTCTTCAGCAAGCTAGCAAGGTATAAGGAATTAGTAGACCCACTTCCTAAACCTGAGCAACACTTGCACCAAGCGTTGAGAGAAGCAACACTTCTCAATCAAGACCAGCAAGTTCACCCGGCCGAGACTATTCCTATAGTCATGGCAGAGGAACCACCACTAGCTCGCAGGAAAGTGCTCAAAGTGACAATACCACTTATAACTAATGTGACCTCCTACATTCAAAAGCCAGCCACATGAGGCAGATTTGAACTAAATCAGAATATGGTGCAATTGTTGCACACAAGTGGACAGTTTATAGGTTTGTCATATGAAGATCCACAGGTTCATCTACAGAACTTTTTAGAGATTAGTGACACATTCATTCTCGCAGGAGTCTCCACAGACTATGTGAGGCTTACACTTTTCCCATTCTCACTATTGGGAGAAGCAATGAAATGGTTGAAGGCATAACCTTCAAATTCGATCACAACATGGGATGATTTAGCAATGAAGTTCCTCATCCGATTCTTTACCTCAGGAAAAACTGCAAAGTTGAGGAGTGAGATTTTAAGCTTCAAGCAAAAACCAGACGAGAATCTCTATCATGCACGGGAGATATTTAAGTCTCTTCTCAGGGATTTCCCACATCACCAACAGACGAATGAGGTATTAGCTCACATTTTTGTAGAAAGTCTTGACCATAATACAAATATTTTCCTAGATTCAACAGCAGGTGGTAAAGCTTTGGAGAAAACCTATGATGAGCTATATACTCTTCTCAACCGTATCACACAAGGTAATCGATAGTGGAATTGTGACATATCCATAAATACAGTAAAAAAGGCTACAAGGATGATTGAGTTAGATAGTGTCACAACATTAACGACACAGTTGGCCAGTTTTCATACCCAAAAGATAGCTCTATTAAATAAGTTGAGTGCTACTCAACCTCAGGATCAAGTGAATGCAGTGCAACAGGTTCAGACTTGGTGCGAAACTTGTGGGTTAAGTGGTCATTCAGCAGATTTATGTGGAGCGAATTTGGAGATATTAAACTTTGTAGGCAATGCACAGAAAGGAATTCTAAACAATGGTAATTCCTACAACTGAAATTGGCAGGGTCAACCCAACTACTCTTGGGGTAGTAATCAGGCTCAGCAACAGCAAGGTACGCAGAACAACACTGCAGCCATCAATATTGAGGAGATTTTGAAGAAGATCATTGCCAATCAAGAACAGATTACTGCTAAGCAAGAAAATATGGTTAGTGACATAAAATATTAGCAATTAGCTACAAACACATTAGAAGTTCAAATGGGACAACTAGCTCAGGCACATAATATAAGACCTCAAAGGGGTTTGCCTAGTGATACAAAAAATCCAAAGCAAGTGATGTCAATCACCTTAAGGAGTGGTAGAGATCTGATTGATGCACCTCTAAAGAAAAATCACGAGGTGAAAGAAGAGTTGATCACTTCCAAACAGATGGAGAAGCAAGATGAGTCTAAGGAAGCTGGAAAAAAGGGGAAGTCTGAGTACCCTAATGAGAAGGTGATTGAGAAACCTCACAATAAACCACCACCACATTCCCACAGTGGCTTAAGAAAGCAACAGAGGATGCCTATTTTAAGAAGTTCTTTGACACTTTCAGAGAACTTTACATTAACCTTCTTTTGTTAGATGTTTTGCAGGGAATGCTTAAGTATAAGAAATACTTGAAGGATATGGTAGCGAATAAGAGAAGGTTGGCAGATATTGAGACTTTGGCACTTACTGAAGATGCAGTTATGTGGTGATGAGCAAGATGCCCAAAAAGCTCAAGGATCCGGGGAGCTTCACCCTCCCCAAAGAAATTGGTGAAAGTGACGTTGTTCAAGCCTTGAGTGAATTGGGGGAGAGCATAAATTTGATGCCCCTTTCATTGTTTAAGAGTCTTGGGTTGGGGAAGCTGAGACCTTCCTCAGTTGTTCTACAGATGATGGACAGAACCAGAGTGGTCCCCGAAGGAATAATAAAGGATGTTCTAATCAAGGTTGGTAAATTTATTATTCCTACTGACTTTATTGTTCTTGACTATGATGCAGATGAAAGGGTACCAATAATATTGGGATGTCCATTCTTAGCTACCGGTGGAGCACTGATTGATGTGAAAGAGGGCACGCTCAATATGAGACTGAATAATGAAGAGGTGGTCTTCAAAGTGTACATAACACTCAACACACCCTAACACTACAAGGACCTATGCATGATTACAACTATGGAAGTGGATAAGTGTGGGGTGGAAAAGAGCGTACCTCTGATTACCTCTTCGGACTCTCTCATGGAGCTTCCAAATTTTCCAAAAGAGCCTGAATCTCAAGGACCTAAATGAAATACTGAAAAGGTAGGTGTGAGGAAGGCCCAAGACCTCAAGCATGAGCACCCAAGAGGTCTAAAAAGAAAAAAAAGAGGGGCTCGAGTAGGAGGAAGAGGATAAGAGAATGGGAATGAAAGTTGTGATCTCAGTCATGCCGCGACGGTAAATTAGGCACTGCTTGGGAGGAAACCCAAGTTAAGGTAGCATTATTATTCTTTTTAGTTTTTCTTTAGTATCACTTTTGGTGTTGTTTTTGTGTTATGTCGAAAAGTGTCACACCCCGAGCCTACCCACTGGACGTAACACGGACCTAATATCACAAGTAAGCTCAAGATAACCCTCTGGCACTAGCATGACTAAAACAATTGAAAAAATCATAATAACGGAAGCTTAACGGAAGTAATGAGCAACTTAACCTGTTTATATAAGTAAAATATAATGACAAAAATCCGAATACAACTGAGTATCTGACTCTATGTCTGAAAGCCTCTACTACTAGCGAGTCACTGGGACAAGCCCCCAGCTAACTCTAAATACTAAAATACTGAATACACAATCTAAATACTAAAATAAAAATAAACTTCAAGTCCTCGAATAAGGAGGACTCACCAAGATGGCTGGATGTGTTGCTGATCTACTAGCCATTAATCCGGGGATGGGCTATAAATCTACATCATGATAGGATGCACCACAAAGAAGTATGTTGTTAGTACTATGGAATGTACTGAGAATGTGAGATATGCATATGGTATGATAAAATACATTTGAAGGCATGTTTAAAACTGATATCATGCATAATTCGTAGTAAGAAATGTTTAAAAATATCCTTAAAGTTGAAATCCTATACTTATGGAAAAATCTTTAATGTGATGACTCAATGCAGTATCATAAGCTGAAAACATAGTCATAATCATAAGTCTAAGTATTAATTCTGAAATCTGAAAGCAAAGAGTCAATACATTTTAAACTTGAAACTGTTTCTGTGGGAGGTTCTCTAACTGACATAGACCATGTGAGCTACATGGAATCTGATGTATATGCCCCATCGGAAGGACCCAATATACCTTGATAGGGTATAAAGGCATGACAATGGCGTGATCACTAAATTTGATGCCCAACTGAGGGGACTTAGAACCTATGGAGGCATGCAGTTCTGGGACTAAGGGTACTCTCACCCCGTCCAACTCGGTGCTAAATACTACTCCCAAAATAACATGTATAGCTCATATAATACTGATGCATATCTGGATGCCGAACTGATCATAACTAATTACATATTTAATGCCAAATTTGTTCATAAAGCGTAGAGACATATCTCATGTCATGAAAATTCATACCATAAGTCTTAAAGTTGTGCATGTTCATAATTCAAGATACCCTTTCTTTTCTAAAATCATAATCTAAAGAAGTATGCATACAATTTCATAATCAAGAGACCATGTTATCTAAACATGCCAAATTTTTACTTGAAATCATTCAATTTAAAGGAATCATGCTAGAATTCATACTTACATATGGGCTTTTGAAAATACTTACTAAAATTCAATTGAAGCATGGGTAATAAATGTGAAATCATGAATTGAAGCTTTAAAACAAAACCCATAACTTTTCCCCAATTTGGATAAGAACCCTAATTTCACAATTTGCTAAATCAAAGTAAAGATTTGGGGATTTGGGCTTAAGGGTGAAAGAAAACTCTTAATGAACACCCACATAGCTGAACTTGAAGCTTTCTTAACTTAGGACTTAAGTATTGAGACTTGAAGATGAAACCCTAACTTGAAGCTTTAGAGGATGAAACTCATTTTCTTGTTTTGGAACTTGATTGAAAGAATGTGAGAGAACTTAGGCCAAGTGGCAATAAAACCCCTTCTAAATAGGCTTAAAACGACTTAGTATAGGAGTTAAAAGAGTGGTAAATTACAAAAATACCTCTGGACTTAAGCTTGGAAAAACTGATAAAATGACTCGGCTTCAGGGACCACGAGTCAGTCTACAGATCGTCAAAGTAAAGGATGGACTATCATCTGGTTCATGGTTTCAGCAACTACTTCTGGGAGTCTACAGGAATTACATTCCATGAGTCACTCTACGGTCCGTGATTCTGAACGACAGACCATCCTGTGACTTATGGTTTTGACTTTAGGAAATAAGGATCCTCTAACCCTCAGAAACTACGGATGGAAAGATGGGTCGTGGAATAGGTTGATGGTTCATCAACCCACTCATTGAATTTAGAGGACTTGGTACCTCTCTGAAGGTGATTCCACGAGTTACAGGATGGACCATCGTTCAAAATGATGACTCGTCAAGTCACTCATGGAATCTAGGGAAGAAAACCTGAAGTTTGACAAACCACGGGTCACTCTATGGACCGTGGTTTTGGTGTATGGGTTATGAACCAACTAGTGGTTTTGAAGATTAAAATTTTAAGGTTCAGGTCAGAAATCACAACTCATAGTACGGACCGTGGTTCAGAACGACGGTTCATCATCCCGTCCGTAGTCACTGACAGTGCTGCAGTAAAATGCCCATAACTTTTACTCTAGACTCATATTAATGCACAGTTTATGTCATTGGAAAGAACACTCAAAAACCTTTAATTTTGTTGGTACTAGGACACATAACTCTTTATATTTTAGGAGGAATGGCCGATTGAACTTGACTCTAATTTAGTCTTGCATGAAAACTTACTTGGGTGAGGTAGTTGCAACTTAAATTGATTATATGAGTTTCTTATGAACATGATTCACATCCAAAGCACTCACCACACTAGGGAAATGATCATTACACCAATGGAAAAGGTTTGCGTATTTGCTTAGGATTTTTGAGGTGTTACAATATCGCCTCCTTGGGATTATTCATCCTCGAATGAAGACTAACTAGGCTGAGGTGGTAGGGCAAGAGATGCAATCCCACTATCTGATTTCTAAAGGCTGGAGTACTGACATGGTAACTGATTTCTTACTGAAATATGAACTGATATGGATTTGTGAGACCTATATGTATACTGAGAGCATAAAAACACCGATATGATATGAAACTGGATATCTAACATGATAACTGGTCTGGAGTGAGAGTAGGGACTTAACTAAAAATCATAAAGAATGAACGCATTCTTAGGAATTGTAGTTAGCTTGAAGGAACATAAAAATGAGAGGAGTAGCTATACGGGAAAACTATTATCTTCTAAATACCAGACTTATCATGTTATTAAAAATACTCACCTGCGCACATTTAGATACTAAGGTCTGAGTGTAACTACCTGCTTTCTCACTGTTTAAGCCTATCTCGACTAAATCTCCTACATCTATAATATCTCCTCAGAATAGTATTCCTTCTTATAACAATAACCAACTAACCTTGAGCTCCTAGTCAAAGGGTCACTAGTCTCACAAAGCAAAGGTCCATAAGTATTTCATCACGACATTCAAGGTTATGAATATAGTCACCTTATGGTTTTGTAGCTTAAGCTATCCCAGACTTCTCCCCTCTCACCTAGCATATCTAGGAGCTGCAACTTCAAGAACTTCTACAGAGAGACCTATCAATACTCCTCATCTAACTACTTCGTATGAATAATCCTTACCTCATAATTCCTCTCCACCTAAAAGCCAAGGTGGAACAAGTACACCAAAAAGGAATGAAATCTACTACTCCCAGTCTAGGCTACTATTAGGCTTCTTCCCCTAACACCTATAACAATATAAACAAGAATCTGGAAAAAGAAAAGGGGGAGCATGAGTGTCACGAATGAAGGATTTCTGATTGGTCTAGACTTACACTTAGCGTGACCTAGACACTCAAGGTGAGGTATGAGAAGTCGAGTGAAAAGGCATGAGTGTTTCACATCCTAGACTTACAAAGCATGGTTAGAGTAAGGAAATCACAAGCATGAAATATTTGAGAACTCTGGTATGAGCACATACATGGCGTATCATAATTTGATTAGTCATTAGGGCATGTCTAAAGAATGAATTGAGTAAATAGGATTGATCATACCACGAGATAGGAGTTTACATATGTAACGAGCCTCAGGGCATGGAGCTGGGATTTTTAGAATCGTAGAGTAAGAGTAGGGTTGTTGTCTAAAGTAATCACATGTCATTCTAGGAGCCTAATATGAGCGTGAATCTGAATGTAGTGCGTAAATTTGAAATAAGACCATGGAGCTGACCCACAAGGCAAGCAAAAGGTATCGTGATGATAGAAGTATACTTATGATGCTAGGATGGAATAAGCTTCTGCTCCCCCGTAACTATGTTCTAACACTCTTTATCATCACTGCCTGAGCCTAAAAAATCTAATTGATTCTACATCCCACCATCTTCCCCTAAGACTCATGCTACCATTCTAAGTCTAAGGATCTCTTAGTAACCTCTAAACGGAACTATGATAATTTTCCTCTAATAGAGCAAATACTACCCTAGAAGTTAGTCTGAGTGTGCACTTTCTTCTACAGTTTAAGGCCCTCTCTCACCTAGAAGTCTTGGCCTTAACCTTTCTATCTCATATAAGGGTTGTACATCCCACACTCATTAACTTACAACCTATCACTTGCAAAGACATGCCAAGCTTACATGGTTCTAACAACCCATAACTCTCTCTTTCTAATACCCATCACGATGCTATATTCCTTTATCACTGCTTGTTCTAAGCTAAGACAACGCACAACAATACAAGAATAGGGGCCTGGGGACTATGGATGCATAAAGGAAGAAATCTAGTGACATACCTGATTCATTTTATGGAGGAATATTCTAACCCGGCTGGCTAGTCAATGAAAGAAATTGGTTTTGGAGCTAAAAACCATAGTTGCTTTGCTTAGCTAAAGGGCAATCCCTGATCCTATAGCCTAACTGACCACACCTAAAACACCCATCATTGTCCCTAAGACACTAACCTAGATGGAGCTTACCGCAACTACCATAATGAGTGTACCTCAAGGTCCTCGGAGCCCTATAGTGACAAGACTTAGAATCGAGGGCAGGTGTGCTAACTGAAGATGGGGTTGGTCTGAATAACCTCTGCTTGAAAGATGACTAGTTTCATGTTCTGGTCTTCTTGTTCTTCCTCTTCCTCTTTTTTAGTTTCTCTTTCTTATTAAACTAAGCTATCATGTCTTGATCCAACATACAGATGGCTTCACAAAATTCTGCATTCGTAACCTCATAATCTGGAGCAGTCAGATTAGCATCCCTCATGGGGTTTCTTTGTAGAGACATTATCTGAAATGCGTACGGAACGAGATTAGAAGGGTAAATAGAGTCAAACTCTATCGCACGATAATGAACATAAAAGAAGTGAAGTTTTTTCTAATACATCTCATAGACTCCCTCTCATAAGTGTGGCGTGCTTCACACCCATGAAAGAGACTCTACTTGATGCGGCTTTCAGACACCCTAGGACTCTTGAACCTGGCTCTGATACAAAGCTTGTCATGCCCTGAGCCTACCCCCTGGACATAACATGGGACCCAAGATCATAAGTAATCTCAAGATAACCCTCTGGCATTAGCATGACTAAAAAAAATGAACAAAACATAATAACGGAAGCTTAACAGAATTAATGAGCAACTCAACCTATTTATATAAGTACAAAAATCTAAATACAACTGAATATCTGACTCTATGTCTAAAAGCCTCTACTACTGGAGAGTTGCTAGGACAAGCCTCCAACTAATTCTAAATATTGAAATACTGAATACACAATCTAAATACTGAAATGAAAATAAACTCCAAGTCCTCGAATAAGGAGGACTCACCAAGCTGGCTGGATGTGCTGCTGATCTACTGGACATGAATCTGGGGATGGGCTATAGAATCTACATCATAATAGGATGCAACACTAAGAAGTTTATGGTCAGTACTATGGAATGTACTGAGTATGTGAGATATGCATATGGTATGATAAAATACACTTGAAGGATGTTTAAAATTGAGATCATGCATAATTCATAGTAAGACGCGCTTAAAAATATCCTTAAAGCTGAAATCATATAGTAGTGGAAAAATCTATAATGTGATGAATCAATGCAATATCATAATCTGAATACGTATTCATATTTATAAGTCATACGTAGAAGTAAAATCTGAAAGCAAAGAGTCAATACATTTTAAACTTGAAACTGTTTTTGTGGGAGGTTCTCTAACCGACATTGACCATGTGAGCTACATGGAATCCGATGTATACGCCCCATCAAAAGGACCAAATATGCCTTGCCATGCTATAAAGGCATAATTGTGGCATGTTCACTAAATGTGATGCCCAACTGAGGGGACTTAGAACTTATTGGGGCACGTAGTTCTGGGACTAAGGAAACTCTCACCCCATCCAAATCGGTGCTAAATACTACTCCCAAAAAAATACGTATAGCTCATATAATACTGATGCATATCTAGATGCAGAACTAATTATAACTAATGACATATCTAATGCCAAATATGTTCATAAAGCGTATAGACATATCTGATGTCATGCAAATTCATACCATAAGTCTTAAAGTTGTGCATGTTCATAATTCAAGATACCCTTTCTTTTCTAAAATCATAATCTGAAGAATTATGCATACAATTTCATAATCAAGAGACCATGTTATCTAAACATGCCAAACTTATACTTGAAATCATGAAAATTAAAATAATCATGCTAGAATTAATACTTAACCTATGGGTTTTTAAAAATACTTACTAAACTTCAATTGAAGCATGGGTAATAAATGTGAAATTATGAATTGAAGCTTTAAAATGAAAACCATAACTTTTTCCCAATTTGGGTAAGAACCCTAATTTAATAATATGCTAAATCAAAGTAAAGATTTGGGGATTTGGGATTAAGGGTGAAAGGAAACTCTTAATGAACACCCACATAGCTGAACTTGAAGCTTTCTTAACTTGGGACTTGAGGATGGAGACTTGGAGATGAATCCCTAACTTGAAGCTTGAGAGGATAAAACTCCTTTTCTTCTTTTGGAACTTGATTGAAAGAATGGGATAGAATTTAGGGCAAGTGGGAATAAAAACCCTTCTAAATAGGCTTAAAACGACTTAGTATAGGAGTTAAAAGAGTGGGATATTACAAAAATACCCCTTGACTTAATCTTGAAAAAACTGATAAAATGACTCGTCTTCAGGGACCATGAGTCAGTCTACGGACCGTCAAAGTAAATGATGGTCAGTCATCTGGTTCATGGTTTTAGGAACCACTTCTGGGAGTCTACTGGAAATACATTCAACGAGTCACTCTATGGTCCGTGATTCTGAATGACGCATCGTCCTGTGACTCGTGGTTTTGACTTTAGGAAATCAGGATCCTCTGACCCTCAGAATCTACGGATGGAAGGACGGGTCGTGGAATAGGTTAATCGGTCGTTAACTCACTCATGGAATTTAGAGGACTTAGTACCTCTCTCAAGGTGATTCCACGAGTTACAGGATGGATCATCGTTCAAAATGATGACCCATCAAGTCACTCGTGGAATCTAGGGAATAAAAGCTGAATTTTGACAAAACATGAGTCACTCTATGGACTGTGGTTTTGGTCTACGGGTCATGAACCAACCATTGGTTTTGAAGATAAAATTTTTAAGGTTCAGGTAAAAACTCACGAGTCATAGTACGGACCATGGTTCAGAACCATAGTTTGTCATCCCGTCCATAGTCATTGACAGAGCTGCAATAAAATGCCTATAACATTTTACTCTAAACTCGGATTAAATGCGCGGTTGGTGGCGTTGGAAAGAAGACTCAAAAACCTTTAATTTGGTGGGTACTAGGCAACCTAACTCTTTATATTTTAGGAGGAATGGTCTATTGAAGTTGACCCTAATTTAGTATTACATGAAAAACTTACTTGGGTGAGGTGGTTACAACTTAACTTGATGATAGGAATTTCTTATGAACATGATTCTCATACAAAGCACTCACCAAACTAGGGAAATGATCATTACACTCATGTAAATGGTTGAGGTATTAGCTTAGAATTTTTGGGGTGTTACAACAGGTTGAAGGGAAGTCTGAGTACCTGAGATCTTAGCTAAGGAGCATGGAACACACTAAGTGTGGGGTCCAATTATGGAGTTGATGCTACTCGCTAGGCCTAGAGGCCTCAGGGAGTATTCCTAACTTTGCGTTTAAGTTATACTTTGGGGATAAAATATTGTTTTAAGTGTGGGGTGGGAATCTTTCAAATTTGTTTAGAGTGAAGTGCGCTATAGGATTTCTATTTTTATTAATTTGCAAGTTTTTGATTAAATAGAAAAAAAAATTACAAAAATATTTTATCTTTGTTTGTTTTGAGTTTTTATGTTTGGTCTGTTAAGTAGAAGCACACTTCACGCACCCCTCAGTTTTTCTTTTTTGTTCTTTTTTGGGGGGAAGCCCTTTGAACCCCGTATCCTTTTTGATTTTTAGGAGTAAATTTAAATTTTTTGTCATTAGGAATAATTAGAGATGCTCTTGCTAGATGTTATACATGATTACTTGTTTCAAGTTGGTGTTTAATTTTATGGAATGATCTGAAGAATTGAATGACTATCGTTGAGACACCTAGGCTCATTTATGTGACTCGTCTGTGAAGTTGGCTTAATGTTGAATTCTTGCTATTGCTTGGTTGAGAGTCTATAGGTAGTCATCTTGATTTGAACATGTGCCATGTGTGAGTGAGGTTTTGTTATTCCATGTTGCAATTTGGTGTCTAGAACTTTCTCCGTGTGTGTGCAAAGTGAAATAAAGAATGTTGAGTTTAGGATATGATATAGGCATTTATTCGATAGCCATGTTTTATACCCTCTTTATCTACCCTTTGTGCTTGACCTTAGATAGTCCCATTGAGCCTTTAGCCTATTCTTTGATAGCCTCATATATAGCTTATTCATTTTATTTCAATTGCCTGCAATTTGATCCAAAACTTCTAAGCGCTTTAGTTAAAAAATTAAGATGTTAAGGAGTGTAAGATTGAGGAGGGAAAGTAAAGTGAAGCCCCAAGGAAATAGTTTTTGGTGTGTTGAAAAGATTTATATGTTGGTGGTAGTGAGTAATGTAATGAAAAATATAAATTTATCAAAAGAAGTGAATCATGTGTTGATAGCACGTATTCCTTGCTAAAGATGTGTATGCTAGCTTAAAACGATGGGGCAAAAACAAAAGAGAGTTGGGAAGATAATATTGGTTTAATAATAGGTTGGTTGGAGATGAGTTCAATGTAAAGTGTGATGTATTAAAGCGCTTAGGGAAGATAGTCACTATTCTTGACCAAATAGTTCCTACCCGTCCCTTAGCCTACATTACAACGCTTAATGTCCTACTTCATCTTAAGCTTTGACATTCTGATATTAGTGGAGTACTACACTAAGGGCAAGCTTATGGTTCATCCTATATAATTTGCATAGGTGTGAGTGAATATGGGTAACTCTCTTGTGGTGAGGGCGCATGTTTGATAATTGATAGGTGACTTATATGATATCTTTATTAAGTAATGTGCACAAGGTTGCCAACTGAGTAGAGTCAATTCTTTAGGCTAGGGAGTTGTGTAGTAGTATTCATGTGTTTCAAGTTATAACATGGAATGCCGAATGTAGAACTTGCTATTCATGTAGTCGTTGTAGTTTTAGACTGAGTGTCTTAGTGTTAATAGGAATGTTAGAGTCTTCCTTGAAGGTGATTAGCGTAAAGAGTTGTTCGAGGACAAACAAGGCTTTAAGTGTGGGGTGGTAATCTTATGCGTCTTTATGCACCTAAGTGTCATTATCTACGCGCGTTGAGCTTAGTTTTGAGGATAACTTGGTGTGATATTGAGGTATATATTGTGCATGTGTGTATTTGGTTGCTAAAGTACATGTTTAAAGTGTTTAAGGTGCATTTGAAACAAGTCAAGAGTAAAAAAGATCAAATAGAGTTTATACGAGAAAACTAGCCTTGATAGCTTAAGCTATGCGTATTCTAGTGTACTTTGATAAGCTCTATTGTGTTGTATGGACTAATGTGTGTTATGAATTGTTGTAGGATACTATTGGAGGATCTATGGAAGCTAATTGAAGCCGACAAACAAGCCACAAGAAGTGGGGAATCAAGGAACAAGTGCACGAGGAGAAGAGAGAAAAAAGCGGACGAACCTTCACGTTTGGAGGGGGCTATGTGCCGCACCTCTAAAGGCTGAGGTAGAGGGTAAACCTTGCGACCCCCAAGGCTGAGGTGGAGGGTCAGACTCGCACACCCCATCATAGAGGTCCACTAGTTTTGTAACACCCCAAAATTCCTAAACTAATACCCGAACCTTTTCCATGAGTGTAATGATCATTTTCCTAGTGTGGTGAGTGCTTTGGATGAGAATCATGTTCATAAGAAACTCCTATTATCAAGTTAAGTCACAAGCACCTCACAAAAGTAAGTTTTCATGTAAGACTAAATTATGTTCAACTTCAATGATTATTCCTCCTAAAATATAAACAGTTAGGTGGCCTAGTACCCACCAAATTGAAGGTTTTTGAGTCTTCTTTCCAACGCCACTGACCGCGCATTGATCCGAGTCTGTAGTAAAAACTTATGGGCAGTTTACTGCAGTGCTGCCAGTGATGACGGATGGGAATGATGAACCGTGCTTATGAACCACGGTCCGTATTTCGACTCGTCGTTGCTGAACTGAACCTTAAAATTTTCATCTTCAAAACCACTGGTTGGTTCACTACCCGTAGACCAAAACTACGGTCAGTAGAGTGACCCGTGGTTTATCAAAATTCAGCTTTTCGGCCCAGTTTCCATGAATGACTTGACGGGTCATCGTGTTGAATGATGGTCCATCCTATAACCTGTAGAATCACCTTCAGATAGGTACCAAGTCCTCTAAATTCCATGAGTGAGTTGACCACTCATCAATCTATTCCACGCCCATCCTTCCATCCATAGTTTTTGAGGATCAGAGGATCCTTATTTTACTAAAGTCAAAACCACGAGTCACAGGATGACCCGTCGTTCGAAATCACAGACCGTAGAGTGACTCATGGAATGGATTTCCAGTAGACTCCCAGAAGTGGTTCTTGAAACCATGACTCCCTTTGATGGTCCATCCTTTTGGATGATGGACCATGGACCAACTCGTGGTCCCTGAGATAGACTTTTTTCACGTTTTTTCCAAATTTAAGTACAGGGGTATTTTTGTAATTTCCCACTCTTTTAACTCCTATACTAAGTCTTTTTAAGACTATTTAAGAGGGTTTTATTTCCACTTGACCTAAGTTCTCTCCCATTCTTTCAATCAAATTCTAAAAGAAGAAAAAGAGTTCCATCTTCTCAAGCTTCAAGTTAGGATTTCAAGCTCCAAGTCTCAAACTCCAAGTTCAAGTCTCCTAAGTCTTCTCAAATCAAGTGGGTTAGCTTCAATCAAGGTATGTGGGTAATCAGCAATAGGTTCCTTTCACCCTTGTGTCCATAACCTTAAATGTTTAATTTTGATTTCATGATCTTCAAATTAGGGTTCTTATCAAATTCTTATGGGTTTTGCTAAATATGATCTTCTCATGATTTGATTATGAAATTACTATTAAATTGCATGATTTCACATGAGTTTTACATGTTGACTCTTATTTCATGATTTGAAGCTTAACCATGGAAATTTCTACATGCATGAAAGTTGTTTTAAGCAAATTGGATTTTGATAGCATATTCCTTATGGATTTTCAAGCATGTGCATGCCTAGTTCCTATGATTCTATGAAATTATATGTTTTATGAAAATTAAACTAGAGCCATGCAAATTTTACAAGTCATGAAGTATGCAAGTCTTTCTATGTTATGAAGTATGATGCAAGATAAGACACCCGATGTTCCATCAATGCTCATGAATCAATTTCAAAACCCTAATTCATGAGTAGTATGACGATCCGAGGTATGAAAATATTATGAACAAGTATGAACAAGTTTGGCATTTGATATGTCTTATGTATGTGAGCTCATGTCATGTATATATACATATTTTGGGAGTAGTATTTAGAACCGAGTTAAATTAGGTGATAGTACCCTTGGTCCCAGAACAACGTGCCACCGTAGGTTGCCCTTTTGAGGCTTATGATGACAGGATCATGGTATGAAATGCTTCTAACCTTGGCCAGTTAGGACAACTCTTTTAGTATGGGTGCAAGACACTGAACTCCATGTAGCTCAGCATGGTTTAATGTCGGTTAAGAGAAACTCCCGCATGCTTATTTTACGCTATAAAGTTATATGATCTTATATTTGAAACTTAAGTTTTTTTTTCATGACTTATACTTCTTATCTTATTTTATGTTCATGTCCTTCTCTTTATGTAATAAATCACTTTAAGCATGTTTTTCAACTGTTTTATCATGATTCATGCATCGCTGTCATACTCTGTACATTCCATAGTACTGACACATATTTTGCGCTGCATCCTTAGATAATGCAGATTTAGGTTTCCCTTCTTAGATTCATGGCTAGAGTTCCCAGGCCACTTTCTCAGTCAGTTGTTGGTGAGTCCTCTTAGGTCGAGGGCTAGTTATGCTCTTAGTATATGTTAGCTTTTATTTCTGTACTTTGAGTTATCTAGGGTCTTGTCCTAGCAAATCTTTATGTTATGAGTAGAGGTTTTCAGACATTGAGAGTATGTGAGTCTTCGTTGGATATTGTACTTCTTTTGACTCGACTATATTTTTATGCTATTCTAGCTTTATCTATTGTGCTTCCACTTATCTTTTGTTATGCTTGAGAATGCTATGAACAAAGGTTTGATTGGGGTGTTTGTGGTCCCAAGTCCCGTGTTACATCCAGGGGGTGACCTCGGGGAGTGACAAATTTGGTATCAGAGCCTCAGGTTCAAGAGTCCCAGGGTGTCTAAAAGCCACATAAAGTAGAGTCTCTTTCATGGGTGTGAAGCGCTCCATACTTATGAGAGGGAGGGTACGAGGTGTTTTAGGAAAAACTTCACTTCTTCATGTTCACTATCATATGGTAGAGTTTGACTCTACTTACTCTTCTAATTCGTCCATACGTATTTCAGATAATGTCTCCATGAAGAAACTGCACGAGGAATGCTAAATTGACTACTCCAGATCATGAGGTTACGAATGTGAAATTTTGTGAAGCCATCTGTATGTTGGCTCAAGCCATGAAAACTCAGTTGAATGAGAAAGAGAAACTAAAGAAGAGATAGAGGAAGAACAAGAAGATTGGAACATGAAACCAATCGTCTTCTCACCAAAGGTCATCTGGACCAACCCCATCTTCAGTTAGCACACCTGCCCTCAATTCTCAGTCTTGTCACAATAGGGATCCAAAGACATTGAGGTACCCTCGGTGTAGTAGTTGTGGTAAGTTTCACCTAGGTGAGTGCCTTGTTTGCACAGAGGCTTGTTTTAGGTATGGTCAGTTAGGCCATAGGATTAGGGATTGCCCCTCATCTAAGTGGAGCAACAGTGATGTTTAGCTCCAAAGTCAATTCCTTTCATTGCCTAGACAGCCGGGTCAGAGCATTCCTCCAGAAGTTAAATCAGGAACGTCACTAGATTTTCTTCCTGTATGCATCCATAGTCCCCGGACCCCTATTCTTTTTTGGTTGTGAGTTGTCTTGACCTAGAACTAAGTGGGGATAAGAGGGTTGAGGCCTAGACTTTTAGGTGATGGAGGGTCTTAAACTATAGAAGGAAGTGGGTATTCATGCTGGATTCTGGAGTAGTGTATGTTCTGTTAGGGTAAAACGATTAGTTTCTTTGAGAGGTTGGTGAGAGGTCTATAGACTTAGGAGAGTAGCATGAACCTAAAGGGAGATAGTGAAATGTAGAATCAGCAAGATTTTAGAGACTCAGGTAGTGATGCTTTTGGGTGTTAGAACAAAGTGGATAGGGGAGGCAGCAGCTTATTTTCATCCTAGCGTCCGAAGTATACTTCTGCATTATGATACCTTTTGCATGCCTTGTGTGTTAGCGTCATGGTCCAATTTTAGATTCACGCTCATGTTCGGATTCTAGAATGGAAAGTGATTACTTCAGACAATGATTCTACTCTTATCCTGTGATTCTATAAATTCCAGCTTTATGCCATGAGTTGGTCATCTATGTAAACTCATGTCACTAAATATGCTCGATTCTATTCACTCAGTTCATTTTTCAGACATGCCTTTATGGCTCATCAAATCATGTTACATTACGTATATGCTCCGACCTGATTCTTGAGATGGTTTGCGCTTATGATTTCCTTGCTCGAAAAGACCTTGACCTTTGCCTTTGATGATGAGGGATGGTGATCCCTACCATTCGTGCCTTATTTGCCCAGTATGTAAAATACTCATGTTTATTGCGCTAAACTCCCCAAGCCTCACCTTGAGTGCCTAGATCACGCTAAGTGTAAGTCTAGATCAATCTGTAATCCTTCATTCGTGATGCTCCTGCTCCTGCTCTTTTCTTTCAATAATTCTGGTTTATGTTGTTATAAGTGTTAGGGGAGAAGGCCTTCTAGTAGCCTAGCTGGGAGGTAGCAAATTTCTTTTCCTTGTTAGTGTACTGGTCCCACCTTGACTTTTAGGTGTCGGTGAATTGTGAGGCAAAGATTATTCATGCGAAATAGTTAGATAAGGAATTTTAGGATGTCCCTCTATAGAAGTTCTTGAATCTGCGAATCCTAATTATGATAAGGAATATGTGAGAAGCCTTAAATAGGGTAAGCTACCAAACCATAAGGTGACTATAATTATAAGCTTGAATATCGTGATGGGATACATGTGGATATCTGTTTTGCACAACTAGTGACCCTTTGGTTGGAATCCCTAGGTTAGTTGGCTGTTGTGATACGAGGGGATGCTATCCTTAGAAGGTGTTCCTGAAGCAAAAGATCTGGTTGATATAGGTTTGAACATGGAGAATCGAGTAGTTAGACTCAGACCTTAGTACCTTTATGTACGCTTCTGAGGTTGGTAGTTGCAAATGGTAGGAGTGGTATTCAAAAGAGAATAGTTTTCCCGTATATCTACTTCTCTCATTTTGGTGTCACTTTCGGTTAACTGCGGTTTCTAGAGTATGTTTGTTCTTTATAAGTTTTAGCTGAGTTCCTACTCTCATCCCAGACCAGTTATTATGTTGGATATCAAATTCCTGTCCTATTGGTCATTTTTACATTCACAGCATGTATACCTGTCTCATGAAAGCAATTCAGTTTTTATTTCAATCTGAAGTCAGTTACCACGATAGTACTTCAGATTTTGCAACTCAGTTGAAGGAGCTACTTGGGAAGCAAAATCATCCATGAAGGCCAAGTATCCTCACCCTCCCCCTTCCGATCTGATTCCAACTTGAGGTAGTAGTTCCATCCTTAGTATGTCCTTCCTAATCTATTACGTCAGTTTCCCTAACGATCCTAACATGTATTCATATTTTCGAAGTTTATTAAGCCATGTTTTAAGTTCAAAAGTTCAATTTTATGTTGATTCTTCAGTTTTCATGTTTAGTTTTTGTTGGGCTATTTCTTCTCTAGAGTTCCCTTGCTTAGTCTTCATTTGAGGACGAATGATCCTAAGGGGGAGATATTGTAACACCCCAAAAATCCTATACTAATACCCAAACCTTTTCCATGAGTGTAATGATCATTTCCTAGTGTGGTGAGTGCTTTGGAAGAAAATCATGTTCATAAGAAATTCCTATTATCAAGTTAAGTCACAAGCACCTCACCAAAGTAAGTTTTCATGTAAGACTAGGGTCAACTTCAATCGATCGTTCCTTCTAAAATATAAAGATTTAGGTTGCCTAGTACCCACCAAATTAAAGGTTTTTTAGTCTTCTTTCCAACACCACCAACCGCGCATTAATAGGAGTTCGAAGTAAAATGTTATGGGCAGTTTACTGCAGTGCTGCCAGTGATGACAGATGGGAATGACGAACCGTGGTTCTGAACCACGGTCCGTACTTCGTCTCGTCGTTGCTGAAATGAACCTTAAATTTTTTATCTTCAATACCACTGGTTGGTTCACGACCCGTAGACCAAAACCACAGTCAGTAGAGTAACCCGTGGTTTATCAAAATTCAGCTTTTTGGCCCGGTTTCCACGAATGACTTGATGAGTCATCGTGTTGAAGGATGGTCCATCCTATAACCCGTAGAATCACCTTCAGAGAGGTACCAAGTCCTATAAATTCCATGAGTGGGTTGACAACTCATCAACCTATTCCATTCCCCATCCTTCCATCGATAGTTTCTGAGGATCAAAGGATCCTTATTTTCCTAAAGTCAAAACCACGAGTCATAGGACGGCCCATCGTTTGGAATCACGGACCGTAGAGTGACTCATGGAATAGATTTCCAGTAGACTCCCAGAAGTGGTTCTTGAAAACACGACTCCCTTTGACGGTCTGTCCTTTTGGATGACGGACCATGGACCAACTCCTGGTCCCTGAGATCGACTTTTTTCCAGCTTTTTCCAAGTTTAAGTCCAGGGGTATTTTTGTAATTTGCCACTCTTTTAACTCCTATACTAAGTCATTTTAAGCCTATTTAAGAGGGTTTTTATTTCCACTTGACCTAAGTTTTCTCCCATTCTTTCAATCAACTTCTAAAAGAAGAAAAACAGTTCCATCTTCTCAAGCTTCAAGTTAGGGTTTCAAGCTCCAAGTCTCAAACTCCAAGTTCAAGTCTCCTAAGTCTTTTCAAATCAAGTGGGTTCACTTCAATCAAGGTATGTGGGTAATTAACAATGGGTTCCTTTCACCGTTGTGTCCAAAACCCTAAATCTTTCATTTTGATTTCATGATCTTCAAATTAGGGTTCTTATCAAATTCTTACGGATTTTGCTAAATATGACCTTCTCATGATTTGATTATGAAATTACTATTAAATTGCATTATTTCACATGGGTTTTTACATGTTGACTCTTATTTCATGAATTGAAGCTTAACCATGGAAATTTTTACATGCATGAAAGTTGTTTTAAGCAAATTGTATTTTTATAGCATATTCCTTATGGATTTTCAAACACATGCATGCCTAGTTCCTATGATTCTATGAAAGTATATGTTTTATGAAAATTGAACTAGAGCCATGCAAATTTTACAAGTGAAAAAGTATGCAAGCATTTCCATGTTATGAAGTATGATGCAAGATAAGTCACCTGATGTTCCATTACTGCTCATGAATCGATTTCAAAACCCTAATTCATGAGTAGTATGACGATCCGGGGTATGAAAATATTATGAACAAGTATGAACAAGTTTGGCATTTGATATGTCTTATGTATGTGAGCTCATGTCCTGTATATATATATTTGTTTTGGGAGTAGTATTTAGCACTGAGTTAGACCATATGAGATTACCCTTGGTCCCAAAACTACGTGCCACCATAGGTTGCCCTTTTGAGGCTTATGGTGATAGGATCCTGGTATGAAATAGTTCTAACTTTGTCCGGTTAGGACAACTCTTTCAGTATGGGTGCAAGATACTGAACTCCATGTAGCTCAGCATAGTTTAATGTCAGTTAAGAGAAACTCCCGCATAATTATTTTACGCTATAAAGTTATATGATCTTATATATGAAACTTAAGTTTTTTTTTTCATGACTTATGCTTCTTATCTTATTATATGTTCATGTCCTTCTCTTTATGTTATAAATCACTTTAAGCATGTTTTTCAACTGTTTTATCATGATTCATGCATCGCTCTCATACTCAGTACATTCCATAGTACTGACGTATATTTTGCGCTACATCCTTTTATGATGCAGATTCAGGTGTCCCTTCTCAGAGTCGTGGCTAGAGTTCTCAGGCCACTTTCATAGTCAGCTGTTGGTGATTCCTCTTAGGTAGAGGGCTAGTTATGCTCTTGGTTTATGTTACTTTTTATTTCCATACTTTGATTTATCTAGGGTCTTGTCCTAGAAACTCTTTATGTTATGAGTAAAGGTTTTCAGACATAGGCAGTATGTGAGTCTTTGTTGGATGTTGTACTTCTTTTGACTCGACTATCTATTTATGTGCTTTCGCTTATCTTTTGTTATGTTTGAGAATGCTATGACCAAAGGTTAGCCTGGGGAACTTGTGGTACCAAGTCCCATGTGACATCCAGGGGGTGACCTCAAGGCATGACATGTTTGGCCCCGTGGACAGCCACGCGACGCGACTCCTCACTAAAACGTCCAAAATCGGGTTTTAACTTTGTTTAAGTTGGGGGCAAAGTTGTAAATGCATATGTTTCTTATGGGACAGACTATGGACGACCTAAAACACTATAAAAGGATTACTTAGCCACACTAACACACATCTTTGGAGAAACACACGAATTGGAGAGCATACAAGAAATGAAGGAGCCCAAACTAGGGTTCTTTGTTCTTTAACTTTTCTTTCTTGTAATTTTACTTTATGAAATCATATATGAAGATTTGTTGAATGCCTATGAGTGGCTAAACATCATATTTCTAGGGTTGAGGCTAAAACTTGATTGATTAATTATGGTTTTATAGTAGGTTTATTTGTTTATCAAGTCATGTGATTGTTCTAGCGTTCTTGTTTTACTATTCTAAAGCGTCATGAACTTTAGGATAAATCTAAGTCTCAAAACGAATTAACCATAGGGGTTGAGGGACAAAATGAAGAACGTAGGGAGTATGGATCATATCTTTAACTATTAGATATTAATTGTGAAGGCTGATTTGCAGTTAGGATAGCGATATACCTAAACTCCCCACTTGGTTGATGAAACGGGAAGATAGTTTAATGCATCTGAATTAAAGACTCACATCCCCACTCAACGATTTAGTTGTAAGATTAATTTGGGTAGATGAATTAGAGGATGACCATTCTCGGGCTTTAATATCAACCCCGTAGATCAACAATCACGATAAACACTAACGCCAACTAAAAACCATAGTAATGCATGAATGTGAAGTAAATGCCTCAACCCTGGATCTCTCCATTTATTGTTTGCAATCCAAATTTCATATAGTTTTTTCGTGTTTAGTTTACAAAATCAACTCAAATTCTTCTTAGTTACCAATCGCACTTGTTTAACTTTAATAGTAATAATTAAGTAGGATCATTTGCTAAATACCAAGTCCCTATAGGATCGATATTCGGCTCACAAGATCCACTTTATTACTTGCATGACCACGTACACTTGTGTGTACGCTAGGGAGCGAACACCTACAAAATGCTAGATAACAGCCTAGGCAACAACCATCTAGGACCACTCAACAAGGAAGACTCAACAAAAGTCTAGAGCCACAACAAAACTGGAAATAAAATCAACCAGAAAAGGCAAACAAGAACTACCCATGAGCTATAACTCTAGGTAAACACCAACAAAGAATAACACACCCTTATCCATTACTAAGGAATAATCTACCAACAAAACAATGCATAAAATCTACATTCAGGTAGTCAAAAAACTAAACAAGTAGCAGGTAGGCATATAAGCAAATAAATGATAGAAGGGATATAATTGCAATGCGAGGAGTACTATAACAAGCCGAAGGCAACAAAAGTCTTACCTGGAGCAACAATATCAGGAACCTTTACCTCGGGCCCACCAAGAGGGGCTTCAAACTGACGGGATCTAACTCTAAATTGAGTAGCTGAAGCTGATGGCTCAACCATCTCACGCCGGGGACAAGCTCTATAAAGGTGACCAACCTCTCCACAATCATAACAACCAGACTGATCGGGATACACAATCATGGGGAAATTCCTAGCAAAGTGCCCACGCTTATCACACAAAAAGGAAACCCCACTAAATAAAGTTGGATGGGAAGATCTTGCTAAACCTGACTGGCCACCATGGCCTACACAACCTGAAAATGAACCTCAAAGAATCTTACGCATAACATATCCACTCTGCTCGACATGACCTGTACCACAACCTTCTAAAACCGATGGACCAACTGATACTGGCCTGGTAGATAAGAAGCAATAGAACCTATCTCTGGTGGAGAATCCCTTACCTCGAGTTTGAGAACCTCATAAACTATCCCGGTGACAACGTTTCTTAGAACTACCTCCATAAGCCTCGCGGCATAAACCCTCGATAGCCCAAGCATCATCCACTACCTGAAGGAAGGTCATCCCAATTGTAACCAAATGCTCCGTCGCCAAATGGAGTGATGAAATCAAACCCCTATCAAAGCTCTGAACCCTATTAAACTCTAAAGGCACAGTCCTGGCAGTATGTCTAACCATCTCATGAAATCTCACCTCATACTCCAACACCGACATACTACCCTACTGAAGAACTGGAAGCTCAACCCTAACTAAAGCAGTACTCATAGAACCGGGTACTGGAACACCCACCTAAGGACTCAGAGTCCTAGCCATGGTGTCCTGAAGAACTTGGGTAGCTATGAATCCAATAAGAAGCTGGGTTGGTCCTACACCCCCTATCAGATGCAATCTGTTCTCACTCTGAAGCCCTGGCACTGATGGAAGCACTAAAGCAATATCCACAAAAGCCTCGACACCAACCATTGTTGAACTCGTCTTAGGCATCTGAAAAGGAATGAAACAACCAAAGTTTAGAAGTCAATGGAGCAATTAACGAACGATAAAGAGCCAAGAATATGGAACTCTACCTAACAATTCCCTGTAGTCTCCTGCAGATAGGATATGGATGTCATTGTACTGACCCGCGAGACACTACATAGACACTTACTTCTGTACCACAATAGCGGTGAACCTAGAGCTCTGATACCAAGCTGTCACGACCCAATTTCTCAGATCATGATGGCACCTACAACCCCCAGTAGGCGAACCAATTCTCATAGCACAGAACGGTTAGTAATGGGCTACTACCTAACTAATATGCACAATAAGCAGAAGAAAAATATAAAGATAGACAAAGTGAAAGCAAATAACACGAATATATACAAAATGAAAACTGCACCAACCCCAAGACTTGGTATCGACAGTACAGAAGCTTCTAATAGAATACAAGTGCTAGAAGTGAAAAAATGATAAGTACAATTGTCTCCGAATATACAAAGAATAACAACACAAAAGATGAGATATCAACAAGCCCCGATTGTCAGGCGCTCACCCTAGTCTCGTATCTCTCAAAAGCTGTACGAGTCTCTAATGCAATCAACGGTGAAAGCTTAACTAATATCTGCACCAAGAAGTGCAGAAATGTAGTATGATCACCAATTGCTAAGCAATGCGTACCCAGTAGGCATCATCGGCCGACTAAGCACATATAAGATATAAAAATAGTAATATAGAAGATAATAAGAAAATAGTCACAAAAATTAAGGAGGAAACACAAGGATTTAGCACAAAGAGTAGTCAAACAAGAGTTACAAGCACAACATGCTAGCACAGAAAGGATACATAGACATGAACACAGGTGAAAGAAGGATGAACGCACCTGCAGTCCTTGAATAATAATATAAGTAAAGAGAAAGAGAATTAAGAAAAATGGCGGTATATCGGTAACCTCAAGTGAAAAGGAAAGAAGGAAGGCAATCCAACATAATCAAACTAGAAGGCATACACTAACAGAAACATGATTTAAACACCAACTATCAAGATAAGCATAAACTGGGATCAATCTCACAAATACAAACCTAGAATGGAATAACTAAGCCACCATAACCGATAGATACTACTCAAAATCATAACAAGGAATAGAACCAGAAACCAACAATCTGCGCAGAAGACCGCACAACAGTGCCTCAATAGTATAGGACTCACTAGCACCTCAATACTCAAGCCCAAAACTCAGAGCCTCAACAGTCTAAAACTTATCAATCCACCAAGGACCATGACAAGATCTATAAAATGAGAAGATTAATAATCTACCTACAGTCTCAACGACTGCCCATACAACCAAGGAACACAATCAAGTGAAAACAAACCCTCCGGCTGCCCATATAACTGGAGCGTACACTGAACACACATCAAACAAGGGTGGAATCCGAGTGAAATATGCATGATGATGATGAATCTGATGTAATAATGCCCCTTATATTACCCCCTCTGTTACCTATAAGGCCCAATAGAGGCAGGATACATGGAAGGCCCTTTCCCGTGTACCTCTCCTACACCGTACACCTCTCTCCTGGCATGCTGCACCGGCCTGTAACCTATGGCCCATAAATGATAGGGGTCCATGGAGGTCTACTCTTAGACCACAAACTAAAAACTGCGAACCTCAAGTGTAACTTAATAATTGTAACCTCGTAGTACATGCCCGACTTTGACCCAGGTCTAAATCAGTGGTAGTAATATCAAAAACCCATCACAGGGTGCTCGATGTGTATTCGAGTCTAAATCAGTAGTAGTAATCTCAAAAACCCATCACAGGGTGCCTGAAGTATATTCGGGTCTAAATCAGTAATCAAGTCTCAATAACCCTTATCAAGGGTGTCCGAAAAGTAGCTGGGTTTAAATTGATAGTAAAACAACTCTAGCGCCCGACCTCGCCAAGTCTAGAATAAATATAAAAAATGGGGATCAAGTCATCATAATATCCTCTTTTCTCCAAGAGGTTTCATAAAATCCAATTTTAAAACCCTTTCGAAGTTATAATACTGAAAACAGGCCCTCAGGGCCATGCAAAGTTTAGAAAATCAATTATAGTAGGCCCGCAACCAAATCAGTAGTAAAACATCCAGGGAAAACCTTTTTCATGTATGATATGCTCGCAAATAATAGGGTAGCCCAAAATGGCTCACAAATAATTACTACCAGCTCTGCACAGGCTCAACAACTCTACAGTAAATATAACCATCCTAGAAGGATATCTATATGTACGAGACTTGCGGATATTCCCAAATAACCCACTATCTATGTTCCATAGTTGATACAAGGCCACACAGGAGCACAATGGTAATATATAATACTACACGACTACTACAATCAACATATGAAATAAATGGACAGAAAGACGGACAAGGTCTGGGGTACCAACCTAAAATAACCCACACAAGGCTACTAATTAATGCAGTTATAGCTTATATATGCAGATTCTAGGTAGGGAAATCCATAACCTACCTGTCATCTGACGACTAGCTGCGGGGATGGCATCGTCCAAGATCAAACTGCTCCAGGAATCTCAAAATTGAAAAACCACTATCAACACAATAATCTACACATCAAAACAAGACTAACTATACCTATATTGCCATAATAATAGCCGGGTCGAAATTTGGGTCCCAAACAGGCCTGTGGGCCAGCGACTCAAAACTGGAAATGAAAAACACACATGTGTTCCTTACCATTCCGGAAGCACATGCTCAAAATTTGAGTGGAAACGGATAGCAATTTGGGCATCAAAACAACCCACCAAGTAAGGATTTAAGGATGGAAAATTCAAGAAATAAATCCGGAATTTAATCAAAAGATACTTACCATAATGAGAAGACAAGCTAATAATGTAAGAACTCTAAACCCACGATCATGCAATGCTTAAGAGAGAAGTTTCTACAAGAAAGTTCCAAGCTTTGAAAAATTGCAACAATGAAGGTTTATAACAATGAAGGAGGAAAGTAACTTTGAGAAAGAAGAGTTACCAACTAACAAGGGAGCAAGACTTTTCCCACAATATTATGAATTCCCTAAGCTTAGGACAAAATAGAACACTTTGGTAGAGAGGATTTTCAGTTTGAAGTTGGGAGGAAACAAGAATTAGAGCTGAAAACTTGAAGGAGGAAAGATTTATAGGGGTTGGACGCAGGTCAATGCCATTGGCGCTAAAGGGGTGCAATCGGGCTGAAGGAAGGACCACATACCAGTGCATTCGTGTTGTTTTAGCGCGATCACACTGAAGGGAAAATCACAGGTCAGTGCAGTTGGTGCTAAAGGAAATCACAGGTTAGTGTCGTTGGCGCTGAACAATTTTTGATGCAAAAAACTAGCAACAACCAAAACTTCTATGGGGTATTTCGGGCATAATCGGAGCCTCAAAAACCAAATATGCTATTAGAGTGGAAACAATGTTCTGGACCCAACAAATTGATGAAACTCCCATACGAGGTCATTTTGGAGGATTGTTGACCCAAGTCAACACTAGCTAAAGCTAACCAAACATCGAAAATGAGTCTGCCTTACTCGGGACCTAAACCAATGGTCCCTCTAGCCTAAACTCGACGTTTCAGAGTTAACAGAGCTAACGAAATTTTCATCCGAGGCCATATTCTCCCAATGTTGACCAAAGTAAACAAAACAAGCCCAACTAGCCTGAGAACACAGAACGAGAGAGAATTCCAAGCTGAAAAACTACCAGATCCTGACCAAAGATCCCACTAGACCAAAGTCCACACTTTGGAGCTAACAGAACTGTCAGAATTCAATTCCGAGCCCGTTTACCAAAAATATTGACTAAATTCAATTATTTCAAAATACTAAATGTCTAAAACAAGGAATGGCTAAAAAGACCAAACAAATGGACCGGGTACCAAACTACCGGTCCCAGTAAGACATAAATGACTTGGGGCCACTACAGGCAAGCTCTAACAATACAAGAAAGGTGAACACACATAAATGACCGGGAGGGTCATTACAAATGGTGAGGTCACCATCAGCTTCCATGATCTTTCCCTGCTTAGCGATAACATCTATCACACCATTTACTGAATGATGTTTGTGTCAAATGTCCTCTACAACCACACAAAACATTCATTTGTTTTGTGATAACTCATTATTTGGATATAATTAGAATCGAATTTCTATTTGATATTTTTAATTATTAAAATGAAATCTTTGAGTTATTCAAATTTATACTGATTATTTCCATCCTTTTACTAACATATCTTTAGTTCTTACAGTAATTGTTGAAAAAGAAGAATATCTTGAACCTCATGGACAATCCTAAAAATAAAAAGTGGTTGTATTATGACAGAGTTAGTAAAGAATACTTGGATGGAGTAAAAGATTTTATAAATCATGGCTTTTCTGAAAAACAAGATGGAAAATAAATTAAATGTCCTTGTACAGAATGTGTTCTTTTCTATCAAGTAGATCAGGATACAACATATGATCATCTTGTGGCTGATGGTATTTTGTTGTCATATGATACTTGGTTTTGTCACGGGGGGTCTCTAAATGCATCAAACAATACTCATGTAACTAATCGTAGCAATTTAACTATAAGGGGTGATGATATGAGAGAAATGATACATTATTCCTTTGGAGGTGGTACATAGTTCCTGGATAATGATGTCAGTGAAAGGGGCAATATGGAGCCAAACCAACAAAAAAATACTACTCATTCATCTGGAAATCAATCTCATCGAGAGGTAGATATGTGTGAACAACTCATGAAGAAGGCAAATGAAGAACTATATCCTAGATGTAAGAAGTATTTTATTGGTACATAAAAGATACAAAGTACATAGGTACAAACCAGGAAATACATAAAATTGCGCTAGCTGATAGAGCAAAAGGCACTAGCTTTATTTATATACTAAGTGTTGAAGTTAAAAAAGAGGGCGAGCATACATATGTCATAATAGTGAGGTCACCATTAGCTTCCATAACCTTTCCTTGCTTAGTGATAACATCTATCACACCATTTACTGAATGAAGTTTGTGTCAAATGTCCTCTGTAGCCACACAAAACATTCATTTGTTTTGAGATAACTCATTATTTGGATATAATTAGAATCGAATTTCTATTTGATATTTTTAATTGTTAAAATGACATCTTTGAGTTATTCAAATTTATACTGATTATTTCCATACTTTTACTAATAGATCTTTAGTTTTTACAGTAATTGCTGAGGAAGAAGAATATCTTGAACATCATGGACAATCTTAGAAACAAAAAAAGGATGTATTGTGACAGAGTTAGAAAATAATACTTGGATGGAGTAAAAGATTTTATAAATCATGCCATTTCTGAAAAACAAGATGGAAAATAAATTAAATGTCCTTGTACAGAATGTGTTCTTTTCTATCAAGTAGATCGGGATACATTATATAATTATCTTGTGGCTGATGGCATTTTTTTATCATATGATACTTGGTTTTTTCACGGGGAGTCTCTAAATGCATCAAACAATACTCAAGTAACTAATCGTAGCAATTTAACTATAAGGGGTGATGATATGAGAGAAAAGATACATGATACCTTTGGAGGTGGTACACAGTTCCTAGATAATGATGTCAGTGAAAGGGGCGATATGGAGCAAAACCTATAAGAAAATACTACTCATTCATCTGGAAATCAATCTCATCTAGAGGTAGAAAAGTGTGAACGACTCATGAAGGAGGCAAATGAAGAACTATATCTTGGATGTAAAAAGTTTAGCAAACTATCCTGTTTGCTCTATATCTATCGTACAAAATGCATGTTCAAATGGTCAAATGTTTCTTTTGATGTTTTGCTTAGATTATTAAAGGATGTGCTGCCGGAAGGGGAAAAATTGCCTCCTTCTTTCTATGAGACCAAAAAGATAGTTGAAGGTTTGGGCTTAAAGTATGAAAAGATCCATGCTTATTTCAACGAGTGTATGATTTTCAGAAAAGAGTTTGCGAGTAAGTATGTAAATGAATGCAAAATTTGTGGGGATTCTTGATGGAAAAATAATGCTAATAAAATTCCACCCAAGGTACTAACTTTAAAACCAAGGTTGCAAAGATTGTTTATGTCTTTAAAAACTTCAAAAGAAATGCGATGGCACCATGAAGAGCGCAAAAAAGATGGAGTTCTATGACATCCTGCAAATTCTGAAGCAGAAAAGTTTTGATGATAAATATGTTAAATTTGCTGCAAATCCTTGCAATGTCCACATGGGATTAGCTTCTAATGGGTTTAATCCATTTGGCACAATACGACTATTCACAATACATGGCCAGTGATTTTAATGCCATATAATCTTCCACCATTGATGTGTATGAAGGAAGAGTTCTTCATTCTATCCTTACTTATTCCTAGACCACAAAGTGCCTAACAATAATATCGATGTCTTTTTGGAACCATTAATTGAAGATTTAAATGAATTGTGGAATGTCGGGGTAGAAACATAAGATGCCTCTACAAAGGAGACATTTCAAATACGAGTAGCTCTAATGTGGAATATAAATAATTTTCCAGCATATGGTAATCTCTCTGGATAGAGAACTTATGGTCGGTTTGCATGCCCTTTTTTCAATATAAAAACTCAATTGAAAAGGCTCAAACATGGCAAAAAAATTTGTTTCATGGGGCATTGATGTTTCTTGAAGTCGGGCCACAAGTATCAGAATGATGCAAAATCATCTGATGGGACTAAAGAAAAAAGACATGCACCTCGCATAGTATCTGGGTCACAAGTGCTGGATCAAGTTAAAGATATAAAGTTTACTTTAGGCCAGTCGAGTGAAGGAGTAAGTGGGGTAATGAACAATACATGGAAAACGAGGAGAATATTTTTTGATCTTCCTTATTGGGAGTATAACTTGGTGTTCCATAATCTTGTTGTAATGCACATAGAAAAAATATGTGTGATAACATAATGTATACACTATTGGGTCTAGGTAAAAAGTCAAAAGACAAGAACTTGATAACGAACCTGGACTAACCCAGATAGAGTCGTGGAAGAAGCCTAATTGGACTTAAAGGAGATGAAAATAAGACCAAGTTTATGGCCTCAATATCGAGATACTGGAGGGAATATCTTCCTCCTATGTATTTCATGATGTCTTCAAATGAAAAGGATATTTTTTATGAGGTACTACAAAATGCCAAGTTTCTGCATGGCTATGTGTCTAATATCTCACGTTGTATTCACAAATGAAAGATATCTGGGCTAAAAACTCATGATTGCCATGTTATAATGCAAGAACTTCTTGATCTTACCATGTGGAGATCATTAGATAAATGAATCAAATCCATTTTAATTGAACTATGCATATTTTTTCGTGTTTTGTGTAGCAAAGTGCTAAAACTAAAAGAGTTAAAATTACTTGAAGAAAAAATTTCAAAACATTTTCTACTATGGAGAAAGTTTTCCCCCAGGATTTTTTACCATTATGGTACACTTGGTCACTCACTTGGCAACTGAGGCTAAACTTGTAGGTCCTATACATTATCACTGGATGTACCCAATTGAGAGGTATAAAGAATATCACTAAATCGTTATTATACATATCTTTAGTCGTTAAATAATATAATGCTAAACTAATAACACTACTTTATTCCATAGGTATTTGAGTACTTTAAAATTATATATTCGTAATCGTGCACGCCCAGAAGGTTTAATAGCACAAGCATACATAGGAAATGAGTGTTTGACATTTTGCTCGTGATATTTGGAGGGTGGAGATTCAAGGTCCTATTATTCAAAAAAATGTGATGATGAGATTGAGAATGAGAGTAGTAAAGAATGCCTTTTTCCTACTATTGGGGTGTCATATGGTGGAGTAGATGTATTTGAAATGGATGAGAAAACATTGTTGCAAGCACATCAACATATGCTTTTCATTTGTGAGTCACCGGTGGTTGAGAATTATAAAAAGTAAGTGTTATATCTATTGTCGATTATTTGTATATCTAATGACCCGTCTGGTCATTCCTGCATTTATGATTTCTTTGTACTGTTAAAGCTTGCCTATAGCAGTCCCAAGTAATTTATGACTTGCTGGGAATAGTGGTTTGGTGTCCTGGCCGTTCGTTTGGTTGTTTTGGCTGTTTCCCTATTTTAGAGATTAAACTTAGAATATCTTTGATTTCGATCAAAATTCTTGGTAAATGCACTCGAAATAGAATTCCAATAGCTCCATTAGCTCCAAAGTGTGGATTTTAGTCTAGATGGACCCTTGGATAGGGTTTGGAAGCTTTTGGTTTGGTTTTGTATTAGTTTTTGTGTTTTCTGGCAAGTTGAACTTTGAAGTTTGACTTTGGTCAGAATTTGGAGAAGATGGCCTCAAATGGAAATTCCATCAGCGCTGTTAGCTCTGAAATGTTGACTTTGGTCTAGAGAGACCTTTGGTTTGGGTTCTGAGGCTTCTAAACTCATTTTGGGGAATTAAGTTTCATTTTGGCTAAAGGTTGGTTTTGGGCGTTGGACCCACTCTTCATTAAACTGACCTTCGTTGTGTTTTCTGTCAGTTCCATTGAGTCAGAAATGTTGTTTCTGGTTTGCTAGCATAGTTTATTTGCACGCGCAAGGTCCTGGATGAGTCCTATGGGCCTATCCGGAGAGTTTCCCCCCCATAAGTTTCTGATGGTTGTTGTTGCAAGTGCAGGCCTATATAATTAATTGCGACCACGAAGGAAGACGTCGCGATGGCGATGGTCTACCTCATTGGTCATCGCAAACATGAGGGTCTCTTTATGCGATGGCGATGAAGGGCCAGTGGACCCAGCTCACTTTGCTCTACGCGATTGTGAGATCCCTCCTCGCGACCGTGATGAAGTCCTTCCCTCCTTGTTCTATGCAATCACATGGCTAGTTATTGCTGCCACGACCCGATTTTTCAAGTCATGATGGCACCTACAATCCCCCAGTAGGTGAACCAATTCCCGTAGCCCAGAATGGTTAGTAATGGGCTACTACCTAACCAAAGAGCACCAGCAAGAAGAAATAAGCGAAAGCAAAACTCGAATATAAATACATAAAGGAAACTACACCAACCCCAAGACTTGGTATCAATAGTACAGAAGCTTCTAATAGGATACAAGTGCTAGTAGTAACAAAATACAACATAAACTGCCTCCGAAAGTACAAGGAGCAACAATACAACAGATGAGATGTAGACAATCCCCGACCGTCAGGCGCTCACCCTAGTCTCAAAGATCCAAAAACTGCACGAGTATCCAACGTGATCAACGGCGAAAGCTCAGCTAATATCTGCACAAAAAAGTGCAGAAGTGTAGTATGAGTACCAAAACCATGGGTACTCAGTAGGTATCATACGTCGACTGAGCGCATATAAGATATAAAAGCAGTAAGTAACAGATAGAAAGAAAGCAGTCACTGAGGCAATAAGCAAGGCACAAGGAGCTAGCACAGATCATCCATAACCAAGAGCTTCACGTAACACATGCTAGCACAGAGATACAATTACACAGAATCACAGGTGAAGGAAAGGAGAACGCACCTGGAGTCCTTGCACAACAATATAAGTAAGTAGAGAGAGAGTTGAGTAAATGGCGGTATACCGGTAACCTCAAGTAAAAGGAAAAGACAGAGAGCAGTCAAACATACTTAAAATGGAACCAACGAGTATAAGGAAGTCATAACACCAATCCAATCACATGATAGCATAACCAGGGAATTACCTCACAAGTTCAACCCTAGGATAAAATAACTAGGCCACAATAACCAAGAGATACCACTCAACTTCCCACAAGGATAGAGCCAGAGTCTCACACTCTGCTCAAAAGGCCACAGAAAAGTGCCTCAATAAGATAGGACTCTAAAGCCCTCTCAATAATAAAAAATCCCACAACCAAAGCCTCAATAGGCTAGCCATCACTAATCTTTCAAGAACTGGGTGCCAAGACAAGCTCTAAATAAAGACAGGAGTAAATATAGTCTACCTACAGTCCCAACGGCCACCCACACAACCGAGGAACACAATCAAGTAAAAGCAAACCCTCTGGAATCCCATACTACTGGAGCGTACACTCAACACACAGCAAACAAGGGTGGAATCCAATGCATGATATGGTATGATATGATGTGTGAAATAGAACCTCTGTATGTACCTCCTCCGGTGCCAATCAGGACCAGCAGGCAGGTTCCATGGAAGGACTCAACTGTAGACCTCTACTCAACCGTATACCCTTCGCTCCGGTGCAAGCAGCCCAAAGCCCCAGGCCCAGAGCGACAAGGTCCATGGAGGTCCCCGACCCCATACTAAAACTAAGTATCAAGACATGTCATCCGGAAGCAAGTTCGGGATCAAGATAGAGACCCAGTCTCGAATATGCATGCCCAGACCCCGTCCAGGACTAAAGTAGTAGAAAATGCCTCAAAAACCCCTCCAAGGGTGCCCGAGCGTAACCGGGTCTAAAACTTTAGTAAATCAAGTCTAGTGCTCCGTCTCGCGGAGACTAGTATCAGTAATAAAATCAAGTCTGGTGCTCTACCCCGCAGAGACTAGTATAAGTAATAAAATCAAGTCTGGTGCTCTGCCCCGCGGAGACTAGTATCAGTAATAAAATCAGTGGGAAAACATCCAAAAATCCCCTTTTCTATCAACAACAGTACCAAAAATGAGCCCCAGAGCCATGCAAATTTAGGAAAACTGTCACTAGTGGCTAACAGCCAAAACTGTAGTAAAACATGCAGGGGAAAACCTTTTTCATGGATGATATGCTCGCACACAAATATAAAATTAGCCCAACGGCTCACAACAATTCCTATCAGCCTTGCACAGGCCCAATAGCTACTCAGCAGACATAACCAGCCTAAAAGGATAATCTCTATATCCGGGACTTGCGGACATTCCCAAATAGCCCACCATCTATATTCCAGAGTCAATACAAGGCCACACAGGACCACAAAGGTAATATACATTACTACGCGAATACTACAAACAACGTATTAAATAGACGGACGAAAGGCGGACAAGGTCTGGGGTACCAACCTATAACAACCCATCCAAGAATGCTAATTAATGCAGTTATAGGCTATATACGCAGAGTCTAGATAGGGGAAAACCATAACCTACCTGTCATCTGATGACTAGCTGCGGGAACGACATCGTCCATACTCGAACTGCTCCGGGAAGCTTTGAATAACATAAAACAAATACTTTCAACTGAATCCCCAAAGGCGTCTGTATGAAACTTGACCAACCAAGGTTATGGACCAATTGCTAGAATCGACAAGGCTACAAGAACGAGCCATAGCCAATTGTTAAGGTGTTAATGTCACACTCGCGACCAGCCAACTCCAAAGCGTAAAAATGAGGCCAATAACAATAACAAGTGGCAGCTAAATCCAACAACAATACGTTAACCACATCTCAAAGGAGCGATGAGCTCCCGAGGCACTATTTCAAGACGTACTTCATGTCATTCAATCCAATAACTATCGTACGTGACTCCAATAAGAATCACACCAACTCCCAGTACCTCCAACACCTTAACACCATTAACATACAACAATAACAATCCAATTTAATATGACAAAGGGGCTGCCCAGAGCCACAGATCCAAAATACCACTTCTTGCCTCAGAAATCCATAAAACAATACTAGAACATATAATAACGAAGGAGGGTCATAAGAGGAAGGTTACCTTGACAAAAATCTTTAAAATACCAAGCTAAACATGCTGTTATAAGGACCCACCACGATCTGTAACAATATACGGCAAGAAAACACGACAAACATGCCGATAACGATAAGTTCTCCTAGGAATAGATTCTAAAGCTCAAGTTAAGAATGAGTCGAGGATTTAGAACCCTTACCTTACGATAATCAAATGATAATAGCATAAAAATATCAGTTCCACGAACTGCCTCCTTGCAGTAGCAACAAACGTATCCAAATCCGACAAGAAACTACTACAATTTATCGAAAAATACAACTTTTCGTGACTAGAAGCTTAGAATCTTGATTCAACAAATAGATAAGTGTATGGAATCCATACCTCGCCAATATAACTCTGTAGCTACTGCCAAATACTCAAAAAACACCTGCTGGATTGCTGCATCAACACCCACGAAGATACACCATGAAATCGACGGGGAAAACTATACGAAAATGACGAGCTCGCGACGTAGAGGAACTTCCGTTAAACTTCCGAATTGAAAGGATCAAATTCCATGGATTATTTATGGACTCTCCCTCTGATTTTAAAAGAATTTTGGGTGAAAATTATGGGTTAAAACGAAGGAGAAATCAGCTTTTATAAGCTGAACCGACTTAGGACGTAGGCCCCACCTTGACGTGTTTGCTTGTGCAGTCTTACAAAAATGTTAATATCTCTCTATTCTTAAGTCGTATGGATGAACGGTTAAGTGAATTGGAAACTAGACTCGTAGACCTTCGATTTGGTATATTAGGGGCCCACTAACTCTTTATGGATAGGGAGAAACACTCCAAGACATTTAACCCAAATTTGAAGAGAATTCCTTAAAGGAATTTACAATAACTTTTTCCGACTTTTGTTACCCAACTTGCTTGACTTCAAAACTTAACATATGACCATTTTGCGATTATAATACCTCAAAACACATCCTTCTTAGTGTATTAGACACTATTAATCTTACCTCAAAAGTACGGGTTTCTTTAAACCTTCAAACGGGCGAGGTGTTACACGAGGCATTTCTTTAACTCGAACTTTTGAGTAAGGGATTCCTTTGACCTAGAACCTTGGTTTAATTCTTTGATATTACCAAGAATATTTTCGAAAGTCAACGATTTCCAAAGTTGAAGCTCTAAAATGAGGAACGGCCATAAAGACCAAACAAATGGCCCGGGCACCGAACTACCGGTCCCGACAAGCCATAAATGACTTGGGCCTCTACAAGTAAGCTCTAATGGTACAAGAAAGGCGAAAATGTGTAAGTGACCGGAAGGGTCATTACATCATCCACTACTAAAAAGACTTTCGTCCCCGAAAGACAGGAAGGAAGAAAATACCAGAGATTTAAGAATAGCGGATACAACGCCCATACTACTCTCTCAGACAACCCGGGTAACCTCCGCGATCGGACGACACCCAATATAACAGAACCAAAGAAAGCAACCAAGCCTTAATTTCTTACTAGCAAAGCTAGATTTAAACATCCAAAGATCTGCCAACCCAAACTGAACCTCGAGAATCTTAACCAAAAAGCACCTACACAACACCGAAACCATAGCACCAAGGTTATCAACACACAAAACTCGAATCCTTAAAACCATACCAAGTTTACCATAAAATCCATCAACCCAAAACTCTAACTCATGAACCCGCTGTTCTGCAAAAGCATTTTTTTTATTCTGAACTGAATCCTTTAGCACCACAAATAGGAAGCTGCATACAAGCTGAATACTCAAACCACCCTCGAAGCATCAACTGACACATCAGAGATCCATAGTTCCTGCTTATACTTTACCACGAACGAAGTCACCCACTTTATTCAGACTCGTTTTAAGCCAAGATATAGGCTACTAGCCTTTGCCATCTAAGATAACAACCTATAGCATATCATTGAAAACGAAATTACCTGCATTGACTGACCACCAACGAAAGAACGAACATTTTTTTCTAACATCAAATTCACTAACTGAACTGTGCCAGGTATGAATTAGTTGAAAGTGAATGAACCAGGGCAACCTGCCCAAAAGACCCAAACCAAAACCACTATCCTGGAAGAAGTGTGGTAAGCCTACCACGAAGTCTGTAACCATGAGCCAAGCTCCCAAATCTAGAAAACACTACTGCTACTCCAAACACTCGAACACCATTTGAATGTGAAATTGACTTACGAATCTCACCTCAGGAAGAAGTCCACCATGCCACAATATCAAGTCCAAACACCCCGAAGGAAAAGGAAAAAGGTGCCTGGGGTTCAAAGTTACCATCTAGCCATAGAAATTTTTGCATATACTTTTGAACTCATTCCTTTGGCTTGAACCAACCACTCTACTGGTTCTGCAAACAACCAACCACTTAGAAGCATATATCATAACGAACTTCTCGTCCATACTGGCCGAGTCTAACCAACACTAGAACCCCACATAAATAACAACTCCGGAGGAATCAATTAAATAAGATTTCAAATCCTGGGCAAACGAATGGCTATTACCAGTCTCTACGTATCATCATAGCTCAAAGTAGTCTCTCTAGTTTCAACCCGCACAAGCAGACCACATAAAGCATACACCACTACTGAAGCTCAAACTTATGCCGCTGAGTCTGTCCAACCATTGTAGAAGAACCTCATACTAACTAGAACACTACTGAAATCTAGAATATCTCGCCTCTTGAAGAGGTTAGCCAAGGACTAGGTGTCCAAGGCCAATAGCCGCATCGACAACTGAAGTAAAGAAGCTAAGTTGCCCGCACCCACTGCCTCCCGGCACTAGGATGCTGCAACCTAATAGAAACTACCACGAACCATTCGATGTAACCTACCAAGCCATGATTCTGAACCCCAACTTTCAAAACTGCCAACTAAAGCCTTGGTCGAACCAGGATGCTGCCAATGAACCCTTAGGAACCCAAGCCAACTAGACCTGAATATGCAAGTTGCCAACATAGCAATTGCTACTGAAACAAAACCAATCGATGGAAAACCCACGGTAATGTGTAGACGGCTGAATCGAATCACCGACACACAATACCAAAGCAAACCTTCATCGCTACCTCAGGCAACTACGAGGACACATAAACACATACAAAGAGTATCTCCTTTCTTTTTCAACTAAACAAAAATGCTTCCTTAGCACATACTAAACCTTACAAATCCTTTCTCGAAAAAGAACCTGAAGCCATTACCTTACTACTCATAGCTACACGTCAAATTCAATAAGGCAGGAGAAGGATGGGTCGGATGCCCAACTCACCCGAAATGCTTAAAAATATAACCTAACCATGAGGTTACGATCAACACTTAGTCGGAAGTGCTTAAAGTCAAGACCCAATCACGATGCCAACATCCAGAGCTCATCGAAAGAACTACGATCAATATTCATTCCAACTGGAGCTAGGGATACAACAAAACACCCAATGGACCAGGAAGTGGAGGAGAATATGGCAACAAACCACATACCTACCAACCTCCTAAACTAATCAACACAGAGGGTCGACTCTAGACACTCGGGAAACCAAACAAATATATGCACACTAGCATAACCAATATCTCCCAACTGAGGCAAAATCTCAACTCCGGCCCAACTACTGGTAATACACCAAACCATCACACAGATCTCTAGCCATGCTAGATAACGGCCTAGGCAACAACCATCTAGGACCGCTCAACAAGGGAAACCCAACCAAAAGTCCAGAATCACAATGAAACAGGGGTACTCCAACTAAAAACAAAATAACAAGAACTACCCACAAGCTACAACTCCAGGAAAATACCTCTCAAGCTAACTTACCCCCATCCACTACTAAAGAATAAACTACCAATAAAATAACATATCAGTACTACAATTCGGGTATCCAAACAACTTAAACAAATAGCAGGTAGGCATATAAGAAAATAAATGATAGAAGGGATAGAATCGCAACGCGAGCAGGACTATCACAAGTCGAAGGTAGCAAAAGCCTAACCTGGAGCAACGATATCAGGAACCTCTACCTCTGGCCCACCAAGAGGAGCATCAAGCTGATGGGGTCTAACTCTGGACTGAAAGGTCAAAATTGAAGCCCCAACTAGCACTCGCTGGGGACAAACTCAATAAAGGTGACCAATCTCTCCACAATGATAACAACCAGGCTGTTTGGGATACACAACCCTGGGGCAATTTCTAGCAAAGTGCCCATGCTCACCATACCAAAAATATCCTATAACAGATGAAACTACACCAACCCCAAGACTTGGTATCAATAGTACAAAAGCTTCTAATAGGATACAAGTGCTAGTAGTAATAAAATAAAACATAAATTGCCTCCGAAAGTATAAGGAGCAACAGTAAAACAGATGAGATGTAGACAAGCCCCGACCGTCAGGCGCTTACCCTAGTCTCAAAGATCCAAAAGCTGCATGAGTCTCCAACGTGATCAACGGCAAAAGCTCAGCTAATATCTGCACAAAAAAGTGCAGAAGTGTAGTATGAGCACCAAAACCACGGGTACTCAGTAGGTATCATAGGCCGACTGAGCGCATATAAGATATAAAAGCAGTAGGTAATAGATAGCAAGAAAGCAGTCACTGAGGCAATAAGCAAGGCACAAGGAGCTAGCATAGATCATCCATAACCAAGAGCTTAAAGTAACACATGCTAGCACAGAGATACAATTACACAGAATCACAGGTGAAGGAAAGGAGAACGCACCTGGAGTCCTTGCACCACAATATAAGTAAGTAGAGAGAGAGTTGAGAAAATGGCGGTATACCGGTAACCTCAAGTAAAAGGAAAAGACAGAGAGCAGTCAAACATACTCAAAATGGAATCAACGAGTATAAGGAAGTCATAACACCAATCCAATCACATGATAGAATAACCATGGAATTACCTCACAAGTGCAACCCTAGGATAAAATAACTAGGCCACAATAACCGAGAGATACCACTCAACTTCCCACAAGGATAGAGCCAGAGTCTCACACTCTGCTCAAAAGGCCACACAAAAGTGCCTCAATAAGATGGGACTCTAAAGCCCTCTCAATAATCAAAAATCCCACAACCAAAGCCTCAATAGGCTAGCCATCACTAATCTTTCAAGAACCGGGTGCCAAGACAAGCTCTAAATAAAGACAGGAGTAAATATAGTCTACCTACAGTCCCAACGGCCGCCCACACAATGGAGGAACACAATCAAGTGAAAGCAAACCCTCCGGCATCCCATACTACCGGAGCGTACACTGAACACACAGCAAACAAGGGTGGAATCTAATGCATGATATGGTATGATATGATGTGTGAAATAGAACCTCCGTATGTACCTCCTCCGGTGCCAATCAGGCCCAGCAGACAGGTTCCATGGAAGGACTCAGCCTTTATACCTCTACTCCACCATATATCCTTCCCTCCGGCACACGCAGCCCGAAGCCCCAGGCCCAGAGCGGCAAGGTCCATGGAGGTCCCCGACCCCATACTAAAACTCAGTATCAAGACATGTCATCCGGAAGCAAGTCCATGATAAAGATAGAGACTCAGTCTCGAATATGCATGCCCAGACCTTGTCCAGGACTAAAGTAGTAGAAAATGCCTTAAAAACCCCTCCAAGGGTTCCCGGGCGTAATCGGGTCTAAAACTATAGTAAATCAAGTCTAGTGCTCTGCTCCGCAGAGACTAGTATGAATAATAAAATCAAGTCTGGTGCTCTGCCCCGCATAGACTAGTATCAGTAATAAAAACAAGTCTGGTGCTCTGCGCTGCAGAGACTAGTACCAGTAATAAAATCGGTGCAAAAACATCCAAAAATCCCCTTTTCTATCAACAACAGTACCAAAAACGAGCCCTCAGGGCCATGCAAATTTAGGAAAACTGTCAGTAGTGGCTCACAGCCAAAACTGTACTAAAACATGCAGGGGAAAACCTTTTTCAAGGATGATATGCTCGCACACAAATATAAAAGTAGCCCAACAGATCACAACATTTCCTATCAGCCCTGCACAGGCCCAATAGCTACTCAGCAGACAAAACCAGCCTAAAAGGATAATCTCTATGTCCGGTACTCGCGGACATTCCCAAATAGCCCACCATCTATGTTCTAGGGTCAATACAAGGCCACACAGAACCACAAAGGTAATATACATTACTATGCGAATACTACAAACAACGTATGAAATAGACGGACGAAAGGCGGACAAGGTCTGGGGTACCAACCTATAACAACCCATCCAAGGATTCTAATTAATGCAGTTATAACCTATATACGCAGAGTCTAGATAGGGGAAAACCATAACCTACCTGTAATCTGATGACTAGCTGCGGGAACGGCATCGTCCAAACTCGAACAGCTCCGGGAAGCTTTGAATCACATAAAACAAATACTTTCAGCTGAATCCCCAAAGGAATCTCTATGAAACTTGACCAACAAAAGGTAATGGAACAATTGCTAGAATCGACAAGGCTGCAAGAACGAGCCATAGCCAATTTATAAGGTGTTAATGTCACACTCGCGACCAGCCAACTCCAAAGAGAAAACAAATGAGGCCAATAACAATAACAAGTGGCAGCTAAATCCAACAACAATACGTTAACCACATCTCAAAGGAGCGACGAGCTCCCGAGGCACTATTTCAAGGCGTACTTCATGTCATTCAATCCAATAACTATCGTACGTGACTCCAATAAGAATCACACAAACTCACAGTACCTCCAACACCTTAACACCATCAACATACAACAATAAAAACTCAATTTAATATGACAAAGGGGCTGCCCAGAGCCACAGATCCAAAATACCACTTCGTGGCTCAGAAATTCATAAAACAATACTAGAACATATAATAACGAAGGAGGGTCATAAGAAGAAGGTTACCTCGACAAAAATCTTTGAAATACCAAGCTAAACATGCTGTTATAAGGACCCACCACGATCTGTAACAATATACGGCAAGAAAACACGACAAACATGCCGATAACGATAAGTTCTCCTAGGAATTGATTCTAAAGCTCAAGTTAAGAATGAGTCGAGGATTTAGAACCCTTACCTTACGATAATCAAATGATAATAGCATAAAAATATCAGTTCCACAAACTGCCTCATTGCAGTAGCAACAAACGTATCCAAATCCGACAAGAAACTACTACAAGTTATCGAAAAATACAACTTTTCGTGACTAGAAGCTTAGAATCTTGATTCAACAAATAGATAAGTGTACGGTATCCATACCTCGCCAATATAACTCCGTAGCTACTGCCAAATACTCAGAAAACATCTGCTGGATTGCTGCATCAACACCCATGAAGATACACCATGAAATCGATGGGGAAAACTATACCAAAATGACGAGCTCACGACGTAGAGCAACTTCCGTTAAACTTCCGAATTGAAAGGATCAAAGTCCATGGATTATTTATGGACTCTCCCTCTGATTTTCTAAGAATTTTGGGTGAAAAATATGGGTTAAAATGAAGGAGAAATAAGCTTTTATAAGTTGAACCAACTTAGGACGTAGGCCCCACCTTGACGTGTCTTCTTGCGCAGTCTTACAAAAATGTTAATATCTCTCTATTCTGAAGTCGTATGGATGAACGATTTAGTGAATTGGAAACTAGACTCATAGACCTTAAATTTGGCATATTGGGGGCCCACTCACTCTTTATGGATAGGGAGAAACACTCCAAGACATTTAACCCAAATTTGAAGAGAATTCCTTAAAGGAACTTACAATAACTTTTTCCGACTTTTGTTATGCAAGTTGCTTGACTTCAAAACTTAACATATGACCATTTTGAGATTATAATACCTCATAACACATCCTTCTTAGTGTATTATACACTATTAATCTTACCTCAAAAGTACAGGTTACTTTAAACCTTCAAATGGTTGAGGTGTTACACGAGGCATTTATTTAACTCGAACTTTTGAGTAAGGAGTTCTTTTGACCTAGAACCTTGGTTTAATTCTTTGATATTACCAAGAATATTGTCAAAAGTCAACGATTTCCAAAGTTGAAGCTCTAAAATGAGGAACGGCCATAAAGACCAAACAAATGGCCCGGGCACCGAACTACCAGTCCCGACAAGCCATAAATGACTTGGGCCGCTACAAGTAAGCTCTAATGGTACAAGAAAGACGAAATCGTGTAAGTGACCGGAAGGGTCATTACAATTGCGATCATGATTGTCTAGCCAGTGTGTTCCTCGCAGACGCATAGGATCCCTTCGCGATTGAAAAGAAGGACCCCTTGCAGTATATATAGTCCCTTCTTTGTTTCTCCTCTTCAAAACCACAACTCTCCATTGATATCAGCTCCAAGGTCTTCAAGACTCCTTATAGCTTCAAATCCTGGTGCTAAAGTGTGATTTTCTTGCATGTGATCGTCTCTCCATCGTAATTGTAAGTTTTATTCCCTTTAATTCCTTAATTCTCCTCCTTGATTTCCTTAAGTTGTTCTTATAGCTTGCGGGCTGTTTTGAGATATTTCCATGGCCAAATTCTTCTATTTTCATGAGCATGCAATCATGGGAGTGTGGTGATCATTGTGCATTTTTCCATTTCCAGCTTCGGGTTGTGGGACCCATGGGCTCGCTTGTGACCCGAATTTTGACTTGGCTATACTTTTAGCAATATGGGTATCATTAGTCTTGTTTTACCGCGTAGATTTTTTTCTTGATAGTGTGATTATTTTTTTTAGACTTCTCAGAGCGGTTCGGGCTTGGACATGTTTATTACAGCAGCTTATCATTTGACGAAAGGTAGGTTAAGATCTTCTCCATACTAGACATTGCATATATAGGCTATAATTGTACTAATTAGCATCCTTGGGTTGGGTTTATTAGCTTGGCACGCCCAAACCTTGTCTACTTCTTCATATCCATCTTATTTTCGCTCTTATGGTTGTAATATTTTGTTGTAGTTGATAGTATCACCCTTATGGTCATGTGTGGCCTTGTATTTGAATCTGGTCCATAGATGGTGGATTATTTGGGAATGTCCGTGAGTCTCGAACATTGACATTCTATTGTAAGAGCTGGTTATCTGTGTTGTAGAGCAATTAGAGTCTGTGCAAGGCCGATAGGTTGATTGTGAGCTGTTGGGCTGTTGATTGTGTTTGAGCATGCCATTATCATGCATATAAAGAGATTTTTTACATGTTTTACTATTGTATTGGTCGCGGGCCCATTATGTGCTATTTTCTAAAACTCGCATGGCCCCAAGGGTCCATTTTTGGTTAAAAATGGTTATAATTGGATTTGAACTGATTTTCATGGATCTTCTTGGGGTAAAAGTGTTAAAAGGATGATTTTATCACCGTTTTCATACATATACTAGACTCGACTGAGCCATAGTACTAGGTATATTTTACCACCGATTTGAGATGATACTAGACTCGGTCGAGCCGAGCATCAGACCATTTTTACTACTGTTTTAGACCCGATTATGCTCGATCACCCTTATTGGGGTATTTCGAGTCATGATTTACCATTTTAGACCCGGATAGACTCTGGCACGCATATTTTGAGACTTTGATTACTGGTTTGGATCTGAATACACTCTAGACTACTATATTGAGATTCTAAAATTAAGTATATAGTCGAGGACCTCCATGGACCTTGCCAATCCAGACCAGGGGCTACGTGATGAGTGTGACGGAGGAGGGGTATACTGTGTAGTTGAGGTATACAGGCAGTGTTCTTCCATAGATCCTACCTTCTGGGCCTATAGGAACCGGAGGAGGTACATACAGAGCTACTGTTCCACCCAATTTTCATTATTACATCATGTCATTCATTTGTGTATGATTCTACCCCTGTTTGCTCCTTGCTGAGTGTATGCTCTAGTAGTATGTGATGCCGGAGGATTTGTCTTCACTTGTATGTGTTCGACGAGTGTATTGTCGCCCATTGGTACTGTAGGTAGACTTATTACTATCCTATTGTAGTACTGATTCTTATTATATTTACATTGGGGTTCCTATTCAACTATTTGCACTTGCGAGTTGTGTTATACATACTTCTGGTTCACTTTATGGTCACAATTGGGTATTGACTGATTATTCCTGATCTGAGAGTTATATTATTCGCATGTTTTAGTTAGTAGATTTATGTTTCGAGCATGAGTGCGTTTATTTGCTTTCCTTCTTTCCCTTTAACTTGAAGTTACCGGTATACTGCCTATTTTCATAAAACACTCTTTATATATATTGTTATTGCAAGGACCCCAGATGCATTCTTAATTCCATCGCCTATGTTCGGTGATGTATATCTCTTATAGTTAGCCATGTATGGTTATTTTCTACTTGTATTCCTTCATTGCTAGCTTCCATGTACTTATCCATTTGTTTTCGTGACTACTTGTTTCATTTCTACTATTTATTGATTTTATATTTTATATGCGCTCAATTTGCCTATGATGCCTACTAGGTACCCAGTACTTTGCAATTGGTGCTCATAATACACTCAACATCTTTCAGGTGTAGATTATAGCGTGGGCTATCACCACTGATTCATGCAGATTAATGCGGGGTGCTGTTGTACTATCCGAGACTGAGGGTGAGATCTTGGCGATCGGGGCTTAGCTATTATCTATTCTTTTGTATTATGTACTCTTTTGTTATTCAGATACATATGTATATACAGTCTCTTAGACCTTTTGTACTCTGTTTATGTAGTAGCGGCTCTTATACTGTGATACCAGTCCATGGGATGGCTTAGTTTTCTTATATATAAATTCATGATGCTTATTTTCTTTACCTTGTTCCTTGCTTCTGCTATTTATATCATGCTTCTGCATGCTTATTAGATAGTAGCCCATTACTAACTGTTCTGAGCCACAGGGATAGGAACGCTTACAGAGGGGTTGTACGTGCCATCATGACCTGAGAAATCGGGCTGTGACAATATATTACTATATTTAATAACAAAATTGTTATACATAAGTGATGTGAATAGAGAACATATTGCTGAAATCAAGATATCACATCGTAAGCGTCGTTTGACACAACACCAACTTGATCGTATGCATTTTGATACATTTAGTCAGTGGTTCAAGGAGAAAGTAAGTAGTTGGACTAAGTCATTACTTATATCCACATTTGTAGTTGTATTATTTCATTTGGTTAGGTAAAAGAGTCAGAGGCCACATCTAACATCATAAAAGATGTTAAAGCCCTTGCAAAAGGGCCGAGATATATTGCAAAAAGATTTAGTGCTTATGAGGTAAATAACAGGTATCAGTTCTGGAAAAAGCAAAGTGAAGAGTTCCTAGAGACACAAAATAGTGGTGTTATGGTCATTTCAAAGACCGAATGTTATGCAAGTTCAAGAGACAATGGTCAAAAGTCAGCAAATATCACATATTATGGCAGATTGAATGACATTGTGGAGTTAAACTACTGTGAAGAATTTAAGGTAGTCTTATTTAAGTGCGATTAGGTCGATGTAATAGGATAAAGCTCAAATGTGCTCTCCAAGATGGAGGTATCGATGATCGTTAAGCAAAACAAAATTGTTATTACCCGACGGGAGTCAGGGTCGATCTCACAGGGAATTGGAACTTAGCCAAAGAGATTGTAGGAAAGTCTTCACAACAAGAGTAAATTGTCCAAATTACAAATAATGTAAAAAAGGGAGAATTGGGAATCTGCCACATTTCAATTCCAAACCAAACAATAAGAATAAATGCGAGGTGTAAATAAGAGAGAGGACGGCTAGGGATGTGTTTCTGATGAGACTCAAACACGGGTCAAGGTACTTGCTTGAATGCATAAATTCTTATTAAATAACATAGATCGCAATGATTTTAGGCATAATTGTCAATATCTTGATCACACAATCATTCATCCAACGGTATTTGTTCAAGCACCATTGTTTAGGCATAAACCAACCAATATAGGCTTGGGGAGGTCATACTATTTCTAGCTTAGACCCTTAAATGGGTGTTTCCGGCGAATTTAGCTATTTAATGCCTCAATCTAAGTGGAATCCCAAGTACCTACTAGCAATTTCACATCCAAAATCATGAACCCCTTTGTCAAGCAAGAATACAATCATGTAAATTAATATTTGCAACCACCAATTTTAGAGTTAAAATATGGTGAAATCACTAGACCCATAGCATATTAATAAGTCGATAATCTACCAACTTATTGAGCCTTTAATCATGAATTATTGCTATGTTTTGATAACATCTAGAGGTTCTTATGGCCTTTATTGACATAAATGCAGGTACTATAGGTGAAAGATCAAAAATAAGGAATTGGACCAAAAAGAGCTAAAAAGTAGTTGAAGTGTGAAGTGATCAAATAAGATGAAGATTCTGCCTTGAGGTGTGGACCTTCTGCAACACGCACAACCCATGGTGTGTTCCACACCTCCTCCTCATGAAGGACTCAGAAGAAGAGGAGAATATTTTAAGGGAGTGTGGGGCTCGTGCGACACGCACAAGGTCTTGTGCAAACTGCACCCTACTTCGCATGATGCTGCAAGCATGAGCCAAGTCTCGGGTTCATTTGTGTGGAGTTGTGTGATGCACACAACAAGACGTGCAAACCGCACGTCATGGCATACAACTCGTGAGAGGCAATTTTTTCCAACTTTGTATGACATTTTGGGAACTTTCTAAAACCCAATTTGGGCATAGTTTTTGAATAGTTTTCAGTTTTTGAGAAAGTTTCTCACCCAAAGCAAGAAAGAGGGTTTCAATCCATTCATATAATCTTCAACCTTGGACTTGTAAATTTAAGCTTGGATATTGGATTCATGCTACAATTAATGAAAAGGAATTTTAATTTTCCTATGGGTATACATTTTTTCCCTTTAGCATGAGTGGCTAAGTCTCCTTGCCTAGGGATGTGTTGATGATGGGTACTTAGTAAAAGGATATGGGTCTTGCTTATTTGTGTTTATAATTTCTAGTATGATATGGGTCTAGTTATTTCACCATATTTTAACTCTTAAATTGGTGGTTGCAAACATTGATATAATTTACTTGATTGTGTTCTTGCTTGACAAAAGGGGTTCATGATTTTGGATGTGAAATTGCTAGTGGATACTTGGGATTCCACTCAGTTTGAGGATAGAAATAGCTCAATTCGCTGAAAACACAAATTTAAGGGTCTAAGCCAGAGATAGTGTGACCTCCCCAAGCCTATATTGGTTGGTTTATGCCTAAACAAAGGTGCTTAAGTAAAGACCGTTGGATGAATGATTGTGTGTTCGAGGGATTAACAATCATGCCTAAAACCAATGCTATCTATGTCATTTAGTAAGAATTCATGCATTTAAGCAAGTACCTTGACCCGTGTTCTAGTCCCATCGGAAACACATCCCTAGTCATCCTCTCAGTCGTCCTCTCTCTTGTTTCCACCTCGCATTTATTTTAGTGTTTGGTTTGGAATTGAATAGTGACGGATTCCCAATTCCCCTTTATACATCATTTGTTGTTTGGACAAATTATTCTCGTTGTGAAATATTTTCTACAATCTCTTTGGTTAAGCTCCAATTCCCTGTGGGATCGACCCCGACTCCCATCGGGTAATATAAATTTTGTTTCGCTTAATGATTGTTGATTCATCCACCTTGGAGAGTACATTTGTGTGTTATCAAAAATGGTTCCATTGCCGGGGAATTGTGTTGTAATAGCCTTTTTGATTGTGAATTGAAATCACCTTGTAGATTGTTTGTTTTTTTATTTGGTTTGTTGTTTTTGTTTGTCGTGTCGGTAGCCCATGAGTGAAGTGGGTGATAATGTAAGTGTATATGATTTCATGGACGTAGCCAATGATCTCGTGGTTCAAGGGAGAGTAGGTGCAATCTGCCTACCCCCCACAGTTGTAAATCTGATGTTCTACGTCACTAGCACCATGCTCTATATTATACAAATGAAGGGGATGTTTGGAGAACCAGCATACGAAGATGCAAATAAGCACATACGCAACTTTGTGAAGATATTCCAACCTTTCATCTTCCAAAACATTCCCCAAGAATCTATTCGACTTTGCCTATTCCCCTTCTCTTTAAGGGGGAAAGCCATGGCATGGTTGGAAGAATTACCGGATGAGTCAATCACCTCTTGGGATGAGTTCGTAGAAGCTTTCACAACTAAATTTTCCCTCACTCAAGGATGATGCAGCTAAGGGATGAGATTACCAACTTTTGCCAACTTCCTGACGAACATTTACACGAGGTGTGGTTGAGGTTAAAAAAGAAACTATTGTTGTGTCCAAACTATGGATTGTCAGATTATGTCTTGCTACAAAGATTTTATAAAGGTTTGAACTCAATGAACAACTCTGTGGCAAACAACCTCAGGGGTGGTAGCTTCATGGACTAACAATTTACTCTCGATGTGAAGTTTTTTCTATAATATTTTTAGCTAAGCTCCAATTCTCTGTGGGATCGACCCAAACTCCCATAGGGTAATATAAATTTTGTTTTGCTTAACAATCACTGATACCTCTATCTTGGAGAGTACATTTGAATGTTATCAAAAATGGCGCAATTGCCGAGGATACAAGGGAGGCTGATATTCCTACCTGGGAAGTGACCACATCTATTTTGACAAATGAGATGCGGATAAAGTATGACGAGAGGTATGAGACCATGTAAATAATGATAACGCAAATAGACATATTGGCCAAGCATATGTGATGTTCCTCCATTCTACGGCACTTTCGACTCCTTTTAACTAAGAACAATCGTAAGTTTTCAAGCAACCGTTGTCGTTTTTGATGTTTTTATGTTGGATTTTCAGGAAATAGGGACAAACATGGAACGGAAGGAAATACGAGCAAAAAGACATCCTGGATAAGAGTGACGGCCTGAGTGACGGCCCGTCACACATGTGACGGTCCGTCACAGTGACCGTCAAGTGGAGGCAGTCCACTGCCTAAGGGTGACGGTTCCGGCGATGGTCCGTCAAGCCAGTGACGGTCCGTCAGCCTGGCCGTCACACCTAGGCAGTCCGCTATGCGGAATCCGAACGTTTTTGGGATTTGTTTCCTAGACTCCTATAAATACCCTATGTTAGGTTTATTTTAGATGTGAAGCTTTTTACAATAGTTCTCCCAATAGTTTTAGGAGAGATTTAGTCGAATTGGAGAACAAGAAACACATTTTCTACTTCTTGAATTCGTGTTCTTGATTAATTCTTGGGATCTTGGTTTTTCTTGTTCTTGGATAATTGAAGATTGTTTTCACTATTTTGTAAGAATCTCTTCTCGTTATTATGAATACAATTCTCTTCTCTTTTCTTTATAGCATGATTAACTAAACCTCCCACAACTAGGGTTGTGAGAGCCATGGCAAACATAGCAAGCTAGATTCCGGGTAGCGTCGGGTTCAATATATATGTTGTCATGTTGTTAATCATTCATTATGTAATGTTTTCTAGTGGTTGCAAACATTAGAACATTCCTAGGTTTAAATTTGCTTGAGTAATGAGATTAAAACCGGGAAACTTGATTAACGACGAGGATTCGAGACTACCAACTCTCGTCTTATGATTAATGATGTAACTAGATTAATCTACTTGATGTTTAGGATTGAAATATAAAAGCACACCTTTTCAAGTTCGAGAGAATTGAAAAGTAAATTCGTCTATTTGGTTGAGAAATGTTTAGATGATACCATTAATTCAATCACACCGTGACACGCATATAGAAAGAACCCGGCTAAGCTTAGAATAGACATTGTTACCAACGCCATGGTAAACACTTCCCTAGTTCATTCTCTCATATTGATTTAAACTCATACGGTTATTATTTGCTTTGTTTACACATTGTTCACACCAAAACCCCCCCTTTTTACCGGAAACTATTGACCATTAGTCAACTAATTCACTAAAGACTTAACTTTCACCATATTCCCTGTGGGATCGACCCTAACCTTTGTTGGGTTCTATATTTGACAACGATCGCTTACGCTTCTTAATTGGAGTGGTACTTTGAGAGTTATCAAATTTTGGCGCCGTTGCCGGGGAATACGGTTGTTTATTAAGTCCGGTGTGTTTATTTGACTCTTAGTCATACTTTCCTGCTTTTACGTTTATTTGTTGTTTTTGTTTTTGATAGGGTACAGAGTTGTGCATGCCAAGTACCCGGCGCTCGGGTGAATCAACATTACCTTACGACCCCGAGCTTGCTAGAACGTTAAGGCAGAATATGGCTGCACAACTAGAGGCAGCAAGGATCGCTGCAGAACTGCAGGCCCAATAAAATCTGAATGCTGGTGGTCTGCAGGACGATGTTATGCTGAATAATGAGGATATCGACTTGGATGGAGTTGGTGCTACGGGCGCCATTGCTCTTCCACTGCTAGCGCCCGGAGCCAAGTTCAACATCACTAGCACGATGATCCAGCTGTTGAACTTGAGAGAAGTGTTCCATGGTGCCGCTGGTGTTGATCCAAACCAGCACCTGATGAATTTCGTGGGCATCTGCAAGTCGTTCGAGTTGCCTGGAGTAAGTCAGACAGCAATCAGGCTTAGGTTGTTTCCATTGTCTCTGTTTGATGAGGTAGCATTGTGGTTGACAGAGCTGACCCCCGACTCTATCACAACTTGAGGAGAGTTGAAAGGAGCTTTCCTAGAAAGGTTCTTTCCTCCCTCTAGGATGATACAGTTGAGGGATGAAATTAGTAATTTCAGACAGCAACCCCACGAAGCGTTACATGAGACTTGGTTGCGGTTCAAGAAGAAGCTGACACAATGCCCGAACCATCAATTGACCAACAACTTCTTGATGCAAATGTTCTACAGGGCACTGAATTCGGCTACCAAGCCGACGTTGGACAACTCAGCGGGCGGAGCATTCATGGGTCTCACCTTTGTTGAGGCCACAACTACTTTGGACAGGCTCACCAAAACCAACAGGGCCTGGCATACACGAGATTCAGAGGTTGCAGCTAGCACCTATGCCGTTGGTATGTCAGCAGAGAAGCGTAGGAAGGAGGAAGAACGGGACCAAGATATGGCCCACCTGAAAACACAATTGGACCTACTGACAAAGCACTTGTTTTTGGGAGGTGTAGAGAAGGTAAAAGCTATTGGTTCCCAAGGTAGAGCAGCAGAGTTGGAAACTGATGAGGAGGCGAATTACTTGGGGGGTTTCCAGGCCAATGGCCAAGGAAACCAAGGTTGGACCTATCAGAAGGACAACTACTATGAGAAAGCTGGCTACAGAGATCGCGATCAAGGAAACTGGAGGACTAACACCGATAGAGGTGGGTTGTATGTACCACTTGGTAATCGGGAAAGAGCTAACAATGAGGCAGGGACATCCAAACTTGAGAACATGATGGCAAAGATGCTGCTGAAGGTGGAATCGACTGACTCTGGGGTAAAGAAGATAAGGACTGAGTTTTCAGCCATGAGTCAAATAGTGGAGGCACATTCCACCTCGATCAAGCAATTAGAGCAGCAAGTGGGACAAATCTCGGCATCTTTAAACCCAAGGAAGACAGGTACCTTGCTGAGCGACACTATTCAAAACCCGAGGAACGACGCGAGCTGTATGGCGATCACTACAAGAAATGGTAAAATATTACCGGAATCACATCTGGTAATTCAGACTCAAGTTGAGGGTGATAACGCCAATGACAAGGAGGTTGATGAGGCTACTCAAAAGCCCACAGATAAAAGCAAGGAAGCTGAAAAGCTTCCAACTATGATGCCTCGACCACCACCTCCTTTCCCACAACGCTTGAAGAAGAAAACGGAAGATGGTAAGTTCCTGAATTTCCTGACCATGCTCAAGCAGATATCAATAAACATCCCATTGGTGGAAGCGCTTGAACAAATGCCCGGATATGCCAAGTTCATGAAGGACTTGATTACAAAGAAGAGGTCAGTAAGTTTCGAACCAGAAGATAACCTCCACCACTGAGGTGCTATTTCCTCAAGGTCGTTAGTCGAAAAGAAGGAAGACCCAGGCGTGTTTACTATTCCCTGCACCATTGGGAAGCTCAACTTTGGGAAAGCCTTATGTGATCTTGGTGCTAGCATCAACTTGATGCCGCTAGCAGTCTACAAGCAATTGGGCTTGGGAGCACCTAAACCAACGTCCATGAGAGTGTTGATGGCTGACCGTTCGGTAAAGCGACCGATGGGAATATTGTCCGATGTGCTAGTCAAGGTTGGTAAGCTTATATTCCCCGCTAACTTTGTGATCTTGGATTGCGAAGTGGATTTTGAAGTTCCCATAATATTGGGAAGACCATTGTTAGCTACGGCAAGAGTATTGGTTGACATGGAAAGAAATGAACTGACCTTCAGATTAAACAACGAAGTGGTCAAGTTCGATGTGTCCAAATTGATGAAGCAACCAAGTGACATGAGGGTGGTCGCGGTCATCAATGTTATTGAGGAAGTCCCTGCGGATATGTATCTTGAGAAGAAGGGTTGTGTTGAAACCCGAGCTGTTATAAAAGTAAGGTCGCGATCGCAAGAGGAGAAGCAGGTAAAGGAAAGCGGTGAAAATAGATCAAGAAAACGAAAACACCGCAAGAGAATCTGCAAAGAAAGAGCGAAGAAGTTGTCGCGACTAGCTATGGAGCCAATAAAAGAGGAAGCTGGAACGCAACATGAGGTTGTCGCGTGCACACACTCTATCGAATTCTCATGCTTTGGAGACCCTGGCGGTCTCCAACATCATGTCAGAATCTGAGTCCTACAGACTTCACAGGTATTCCTTTTCTCTCACAGTTGTAGTTGTCACATGCATGCATTGGGGACAATGCATGAGTCTAAGTTGAGGATGTTGGGAAACCTGTGAGTCACCACCGAGGGTTTTTGTTGCCGTGGTTCTTTTCCCTCCGGTGTGCTATCTAGTAGTACCGGCATGTTTAGGTTGTCATTTTAATTTTAGTTGTTGTCTGGTGTCTATAGCAAAAGCATGGCGTTTTCTTTGGAAAAATGTACTAAAAGGAGCCCCCTCTGAAAAATTTTGTAGTCATGTTTGAAACGATTGACTGTCTGGATCCTTGAATGTCATTGTATGGTTATGATTGGAATAAGTACGCTTAAGCCGAGCGATTGTTTTGATAGTTGGTAGTGGTATAGTTTCTTGGTGCCAAGTGTGTGTGAGCGTATTGTTATAAAATTCTTACTCTGTGCATGCATCTAGAACTTGCCCGGCCTATTTTGTTAAGTTTGAAGTTGGTTGCTTAGGAAAGGATCACAGGCCCTTTTTGTGTGCAGTCCACTTAGCCTATAAGACCGTCCAAATGCAAATAATCTCGTTTGAACCCTGTTTAAGCCATAATTGACCCTGTTTTTTCAATAACCTGTCACCATTCCTGTTTAACTTTGAATCCCTGTTTTGGCCCTGGTCCTTCCTTGGACATCGTGCACCTCAACTCAGGCGATCAGCCTAAGTTGAGGGTGGCTACTATAGAGGTAAACCCTGTTTTGGCCCTGGTCCTTCCGTGGACATTGTGCACCTCAACTCAGGCAATCAGCCTAAGTTGAGGGTGACTACTATAGAGGTGAATGATAAGAAAAAGAGGATGGAGAAGATTGGTTGTGAATAGAATGGAAATTCCGGGTGTGTGTCTAAGAAAAGAAAGATAAAGAAACGAAAAAGAAGAGATGAAAAAGAATGAAAAAGAAGTAAAATAAAGAGGCCGCACCTGTAGCTAGAAAGAAGGAAATAAAAAGGTGAATAAGGATGGACAAAGTAAAGTTATGTGGTAATAAGATGTCGGTGATTCCAAGGAGGGTTTAGTCACTATTCCCTAAATGTATCTTACCTGCACCCGAAGCCTCATTACAAGCCTAAACAAGTCCTGTAGTGATCCTTAGCGGCTTTCTGAAGAACTAAAATAGAATAGTAAGGGCAAGCTTATGGCATCGCATGTGCATTGTTTGAAATCGTTTGTGAGTGCGAGCGTCTTACCTAGTCCTAAATTTTTTGTGTGGGACTTCGTTGTGGTGAGGGCACCAAGATTTCTTTTTTTTCTATTGACTGTTAGGATAGCTGTGCGTGTGTATGCATAATGTTCGATCATATCGGAATGACATGTTCGGATCCTTGCAAGTTAGCGTTTCATACATTTGTGTGCTACAAGGGAGCTTGATTTATTGAACTAATGAATGACCATGAGTTGCTAGAGACACGAGTTTGTTTTCTTAGTTGAGTCGTCGTATTGTTTTTCGTTTATGTTATGTTGCTTGAGGACAAGCGAACGTCTAAGTTGAGGGTGTTGATGTGCCGCCATTCTACGGCACTTTTGAATCCTTTTAACTAAGAACAATCGTAAGTTTTCAAGAAACCGTTGTCGTTTTTGATGTTTTTATGTTGGATTTTCAGGAAATAGGGACAAACATGGAAACGGAAGGAAATACAAGCAAAAAGACATTCTAGATAAGAGTGACGGCCCGTAACACATGTGACGGTCCGTCACAGTGACCGTCAAGTGGAGGCAGTCCACTGCCTAAGGGTGACGGTTCTGGCGATGGTCTGTCAAGCCAGTGACGGTCCGTCAGCCTGGCCGTCACACCTAGGCAGTCCGCTACGCGGAATCCGAACATTTTTGGGATTTGTTTCCTAGACTCCTATAAATACCCTATGTTAGGTTTATTTAAGATGTGAAGCTTTTTACAATAGTTCTCCCAATAGTTTTAGGAGAGATTTAGTCGAATTGGAGAGCAAGAAACACATTTTCTACTTCTTGAATTCGTGTTCTTGATTAATTCTTGGGATCTTGGTTTTTCTTGTTCTTGGATAATTGAAGATTGTTTTCACTATATTGTAAGAATCTCTTCTCGTTATTATGAATACAATTCTCTTCTCTTTTCTTTATAGCATGATTAACTAAACCTCTCACAACTAGGGTTGTGGGAGCCATGGCAAACGTAGCAAGCTAGGTTCCGGGTAGCGTCGGGTTTAATATATATGTTGTCACGTTGTTAATCATTCATTATGTAACGTTTTCTAGTGGTTGCAAACATTAGAACATGCCTAGGTTTAAATTTGCTTGAGTAAAGAGATTAAAACCGGGAAACTTGATTAACGATGAGGATTCGAGACTACCAACTCTCGTCTTATGATTAATGCTGTAACTAGATTAATCTACTTGATGTTTAGGATTGAAATATAAAAGCACACCTTTTCAAGTTCGAGAGAATTGAAAAGTAAATTCGTCTATTTGGTTGAGAAACGTTTAGATGATACCATTAATTCAATCACATCGTGACACGCATATAGAAAGAACCCAACTAAGCTTAGAATAGACATTGTTACCAACGCCATGGTAAACACTTCCCTAGTTCATTCTCTCATATTGATTTAAACTCATACGGTTATTATTTGCTTTGTTTACACATTGATCACACCAAAACCCCCTCTTTTTACCGGAAACTATTGACCATTAGTCAACTAATTCACTAAAGACTTAACTTTCACCATATTCCTTGTGGGATCGACCCCAACCTTTGTTGGGTTCTATATTTGACAATGATCGCTTACGCTTCTTAATTGGAGTGGTACTTTGAGCGGTATCAATATGATGGGGGCTAGAAGTGCTAAGACCGTGAATGCTGTAAGTACACCGGAGATCAAGGCTAGTGATGATGAGCTAATGATTATTATGGATAGTAAACTTTGCTATTTGTCTGCGGGTTCTCATCCTAGGTATTATCCCCTGAGGGATGGGAATCAAGGTTGGAATAGGGACAAGGAATGAGATGGAAATTAGAGGGACCATGACAAAAAAGGTTATAGATACAACCAGCGGAGATCAAATCCATACATACCTCCAAATAAGTCAAATTCTTTATATCAACCTACCACAAGAGATCCCGGTAACTCAAAGATAGAGGACATGTTGTCCTTGGTTTTGAAGAAACTGGAAACTACAAACACCAGGGTTAGTGAGCTTAAAACCAAAGTTTCAACACATCATCAAACAGTGAGCTCTCATTCGGCCTCAATCAAGCATCTAGAGGCTCAAATGAACAATCTATCCACTCAAATGAACCCGAGGATGAACTGAACACTTCCTAGTTACACCATAGCCAATCCTAAAAATGACTCTCATATTATGGATATTGTTACTAGAAGTGGAAGGACAAGTGGTGTGGTGAAAAGGCCCATTGTGGATGTTGCGGAGAAGCCGGCTAAGGTGGTGAAGAAGCCTAGTGTTAAAGCCATTGTGGAGCTGTGTGACAAAGAAGAAGAGGTTGTGCGTGAAAAAGACATTGAAGAACCGAGAGTTGGGGTGAAGCTTGGTGCACCCATCTTCCCGGTGGTTGTTAATCTTGATGATGAGAAGATCTTCTACCCAAGTGGCTATTGATATTGAGGAGGACCCTTCCATTGAGAAAAGTGTGGCAACCACACTACCCAGGAACCCCCTCCGTACCCTCAAATATTAAATCAGAAGAAGGAAGACCACAAATTCAATAAGTTTTTTGACATGTTCAGCAAGTTTTTGATAAATATTCCTTTCGTTGAAGCCTTAATGCAAATGTTGGGGTACACCAAATTCATGAAGGAGTTGCTAAATAAAAAGAAGTGTGTCGATGTAGGCACCGTCGAAATCTCATATAGTTGTAGCAATGTGATGACAAGTAATTTTTCTACAAAATGGGAAGATCCTGGCGCATTCACTATTCCTTGTACTATTGGGTTGTTTATGTTCCGAAAGGCCTTGTGTGACTTAGGGGCAAGCATCAACTTGATTCACTTAGTGATCTTCAAGAGGTTAGGATTGGGTACACCCAAACCTTCTCCCATGCGTCTACTCATGGATGATCGGTCCATTAAGCATCCGGTAGGGATTCTATTTGATGTGTTGGTCAAAGTTGATAAGTTCATTCTCCCAGCGGACTTTGTGATCTTGGATTGTGAAGTGGATGTAGAGGTCTCCATAATTTTAGAGAGGCCATTATTAGCTACGGGGAGAGTCCTTATGGATGTTGAACTCTGAGAACTCAAGCTCTGAGTGGGAAGTGAGATAGTTACATTCAACGTATGCCAACCTATAAAGCCTCCAGATGAATTGCGAGTAGTATCAGTGATCGATGTTGAGGGCACGCTAGATGATGCCCTTGAAGAGTGTGAAATAGGAAAGATGCCCAAGTTTGAAGAGTTGCCAAGTCGGCAACAAGATGATGTTTTGAGGACGTTTAAGGAGCAATTCCCTTTCTTGGGGTGGGGCCATGCCAACCGGACTGGCATGCTAATAGACAATGACTAAGGTTTGAGGTACTATCATTGAGCCTCAATATAAAATTAAGAGATTCTCGGGAGGCAACCCAAGTGTTTTTACCTTATTTTTCATTACCTTTTTGTTATTTTTTGTTTGTTTTAGGAATGCATAGAGAGGAAAGATTACAAAGTGGAAAAATAAGATGAAAAGAGGATATGCGGATTACCGTGCAATCCACACAAGTTGTTGTGGGTATCGCATAGTCTACCACATCCTAAAGTAGTGAATTGAAGAAAAATATTAGAGTTGGAGGTGATGTGCGCTAGGTTGTGAGTTTTGCATAAATCTTTGTGCACGTCGCACCTCCATCGCATACCATAGCAGAATGCTGGGTCATGTTTGGCATGAAAAAGGTAAGGTGCAAAGCGACATGCGGTCTGCACAAGGTCTTGTGAAAATTGCACGTCACAGTGTACCCAGGTATATTTTAAAATTTTGTTGACCTACCCATTGGCCGACCCGATTCGGAGACCAACCCGATGACTTTTCTTCTTCTTTTTTCTCTTTTAAACTGCCACCTTCACCCTTTTCTCCCATAATTCTTCAAAACCTCCACAACTTCTCTCCAAAAATCTTCCATAAAAGCCTCAAACTCTTCCAAATATTCTCTTCTCTCACCCAAATCCTCCACCACAACAACACCACCTGTCACCACCGTCGATTTCTCTAGGCAAAAAAATTATGGGTCTCTATTGTTGCACCTTAAGAAGATCCAATTTATGCTTTCCTTCTCATATTCTTCACTTGTGGTAAGTTCCAAGATGTTAAATAGTTGTTATTATGATAATTGTTAACTCATATTGTGAAGCATGCTCCTTAGAATTGCCATGTTAATTTTACGTGAGATCCGTTGGGTCCCCAATTTGGAGTTATAATATTGATTTTGCTTAGGATCAACTTGGTAGAACTTGATATTGTGATGATGCATGTTGATTGTAGTAGTTTTTAGCCTTGAAAATCTATGTTTGGGGTGAAGTTTGGGTAACCCACTTGTGATTGATGCATGATTTGGCCCTATGATAGATTGGGTGATGTCATTCTTAAGGGTAAATCATCTTCTTCATGAGGTTTTGGTTGAAAATTGATGTTGGGGCTGAAATTTGTTACTACTCTTATTCCCATGATTATTGTTGTGTATGCTTATTGGGTGTATGATTTTGGTAGGGAGGTAGAAATTGATGAATGATGTTCCTAATTGTGAACAATTGAAGGCTTGATGTTTCCGATGATAGACAGGGTAATTTCCTTCTTTAGGGAAGTTGTTGAGTTTTTTTTTGTTAGTGAATTATGCTAATGGATTTCGGGAAAGTCTGAGTACCCGGATGATTTGGTTGGGTCATGTAATGTTTGGCCTTATTGTTTAAATTATTTAATTATTGGTTTGCTGCTCGGTGCCAAGTGCTTAATGCAATTCTTGCTCTACGAATCACATGCGTAATTCACAAAGAACACATGGAACCAAAAATTCCAACTGTTTCCTTGTGCATTTCGCATCTGATGCATAGATCTTGATATGTGAAACGCACCAGGCACTGCAACTTGTTAAAAATTTCTCCTAGTTCACTGTTTAGAATATGCAAAGCATGGTGTGATGCACACTTTGCCTTGTGCAAACTGCACCAGCTTCGCACCTTAGTTCATAAATCCCTGTAGGTTTCTGGTAGCTCATGCGATGTCATGTGCGATGCACACTATGCTTTGTGCATTTTGCACGTGGTCCGCATGAGCCACCAATAATCTACTTTGTTTTTTTTCTCCTTCTTAGCATTCCGTTCTTTTTAATTAGTTAGATTCTTCCTAGTTTTTCTTCTTTTACATATATCAAAAATATAAAAATATTTTTGCTTTTATTTTTGGCACTCACAATCTCTACATACAAACTATGACTTCTGGCAGGGAAAACATGGAGAAAAGTTCATGAAGGCAACCAACACCTTCCCTTGCAAGAGTTTCAGAGGAGGAGAAAAATTGGTTTGGAGTGGAAGGTATGAAAGTTATTTATGATCGTGACAAGGATAGGGCTATCAAAACAGAGCAGAGTTTCAATCTAGATGTAGTGGGGGATAACCTACCCAACATCCCTAAGCAATTTGCCAACCGATTGTGGCAACCATTCCAAGATGCCATGAGCTATAGGGGTTGCATAGACCTTTCCCCCTTTGGAATCATTTATTGTTCGATGCAAAAAAGTTTGTATCACTCTAGTTGTGATTAATGTTGTCTATTGGAGCACCCTAATTGAGTCCGGACCTACACTCATGGACAAGTTGACTGCCAAACTCAAAAATCTTGATTGGGCAGCGCCTATTATTGCTCCTGACACACCTCTTTGGGCCACTTTATGGGGTGACATACCATGATGGACTCTGTACCTTGAGGATCGCCTTTGGTATGATTTCGTTCACTCATACTTCCTACCTTCTCAGAATGACCAAAAGGTCACCTATGATGGGGCCATTGTGGTAGCCTCAATCATGGTAGGGAACCACATCAATTTTTGGGAAATTATTGCCTTGGTGATCAAGAGGAATGCTCATAGGGGTAATGATGCATTCACCTTCCCTATGCTTATCAGAAAGATGTGTGCAAATTTTGGCATCCCTTATTTGAGCTGTGACACTCCTACCCCTACCACAGGTATGTTGGATCTTTATAGGAAGACTGACAGGGATGCTCCTAGATTCAAAAGGCGCCGAGTAGAGACATCGGTGGAAGTTGAGGTTGATGACCTAGGTGCTGAAGCAAATACTTCCCCTCTTTCTCGGGCTGATTGAGAGGCACATACCCCTGCATCTACTGCACCTAGAGGACCTTTGATGAAGAGTGGCCTCCATGATATGGTTGACAAGACGTATAGCCATGAGAGGCCGTTGAGCGACCTAGCTAATAAGTTACCTGGTATGATATAAAGAGCTGTCAAGAATGCCATGCAAGAGGTAGTGGAAAGCGTCACCAAACTCTGCAAAAGGGTGGACACTATTAAGGGTGTTATGAAGGAAATCCAGAAGGATATGGCTAAGGCAAAAGGGAAGGCTCAAGTTGAGGAGGCAGATTTAAGCACCTTGTCTCAGCCCCATCACACTTGCAGTCCAATGGATGATTTTTTTGCAGCTTTCGCAGAGGATGAGGCGAAGCTACCTGGTGATGAAGATGCAAATGTAGATAATGATCAGGACCCTAATTTTCAGCAAGTTCTTAGGGAATCCATAGCTACCTCACACTCCCAAAAGGGTGATGCAGGTCCTAGTGGAGAGGTAACAAATGATGGTGATTGGTCCTAGCACTCCAGGCAGTTGCACTCCTTCATTCCCTTACTTATTCTTAAAGCATTAAGGGCAATGCTTCTTTTGATGGGGGGAGGTGGTGCTAGTTGAGTTGGTTGTTGGTTTTATGTGTTAGGATTGAGATATTTTATTGCCCTTGTAAGGCCTTGACATTTTTCATTTGCTAGATTTTTTGTTGGCCCTTGTCGGGCATGGATGATTGTGATGATATTGCCCTTGTCGGGCCTTTTTATTATGTTTTTGTGCTTAATTGTGCCCTTGTTGGGCTTGAGGTTTACTTTTTATTGTGTTTCGGGTTAGTTTTACACGTTTCTATAGTTTCACTACCTGTGCCTTGCAAATGCGCTAAGGGCCTATGCTGAGGCTTGTTTTACAAATGATTTATGAGCGCGCAAATTTGGTAATTTCCTTGTTAATAGTAGTTTAGCAATAAACTCTTAGGGTTTCTTTAATTCCACGGTTCTTTCACGGTTCTTTCACAAGGAGCAAATGTTTTCTTCATTTTCTTTTTCTTTAATTTGTTTTTTTTGTCAAACTAGGTTGGTGTTTCCCTATGATAGATTGAGAGGTGATTTTCTTACGAGAAAATGATAAGTTTGAGTCCATGTTTTGCTTGTCTCGAAATGGACACACCAAAATTTTCACTTGGAAAGATGTTTATGGAAATGAAGAAAAGAAGGAAAATGAATTTTTGAGGAAAGCATTCTCTTGTCATGACTTGCACACTCTCTGTTTGGCTTGATCGATTCACAAATGACTATGTAATAAACTTTAAATAGCTTGTCAAATTCATTTTTCCCAATTGATCTTGAGACCAATGTTGAAAGTTCTTGTGAGGTAATGCCATGTGTGGTGAGGCGATACCTTGATTCTCGTGCATGTGTATCATCTAGAACTTGCCCCGAATGTGATTTAAGGAAAAATTCTAGATGTGAGCAAACTTGGAAGATGATCTTAGGCCCTTTTTTAATAGCCACTTTACCCAAATGACTTCCCTGGACATCTATCCTAGTGAACCTCTTTTAAGATTGTGACCGTTCTTTGGCACCTAGTTCGATACCTTAACCTTTTTGGAACCTCTATCTTGGCACTCGTCCTCCCTAATGTCTTGAAAGTAAAGCGTAGGCTAAAATCCAAAGTTTGGGGGGTGGAAGTGAAATGACAACATAAGCAAAAGCCTAAGTATGGGGGTGTATGTGCTTAATGTGGAGAAGAAAAGGAATGCACTTCAAGTGCAAGGTGGCACCTTATTTTTGAGAAAGTTTCTCTCCCAAGGCAAGAATAAGGGTTTCAATCCATTCTCTCAATGTTCAACCTTGAACTTGTAAATTTGATCTTGGATATTGGATTCTTGCTATAACTAAAGAAAAGTAATTTGAATTTTCCTATGGGTATACTTTCTTGTTCCTTTAGCATGAGTGGCTAAGTTTCCTTGTATAGGGATGTGTTGATGATGGGTACTTGGTAAAAGAGTATGAGTCTTGCTTATTTGTGTTTATAAGTGCTAGTATAATATGGGTCTAGTGATTTCACCATATTTTAACTCTAAAATTGGTGGTTGCAAATATTGATTTAATTTACTTGATTGTGTTCTTGCTTGACAAAAGTTGTTCATGATTTCGGATATGAAATTTCTAGTGGGTACTTGAGATTCACTCAGATTGAGGGTATAAATAGCTCAATTTGTTGGAAACACCCATTTAGGAGTCTAAGCTAGAGATAGTGTGAACTCCCCAATCCTATATTGGTTGGTTTATGTCTAATCAATAGTACTTAAACAAAGACCATTGGATGAATGATTGTGTGATCTAGAGATTAGCAATCATGCCTAAAACCAATGCTACCTATGTCATTCAGTAAGAATTCATGCATTTAAGTAAGTAATTTGACCTGTGTTCAAGTCCCATCGAAAACACATCCCTAGTTGTCCTCTCTCTTGTTTACATCTCAGATTTATTTTATTGTTTGGTTTGGAATTGAATTGTGACAGATTCTCAATTCCCCCTTTTTACATTATTTGTTATTTGGACAATTTACTCTTGTTGCGAAATCTTTTCTACAATCTCTTTGGCTAAGCTACAATTACCTGTGATATCAACCTCGACTCTCATCGGATAACATAAGTTTTGTTTTGCTTAACGATCGATGATAGCTCCATCTTGGAGAGTACATTTGAGCATTATCACATATTAGCAATTATAAACACAAATAAGCAAGACCCATACCCTTTTATCAAGTACGCATCATCAACACATCCCCAGACAAGGAGACTTAGCCACTCATGCTAAAGGAATAAGAAAGTATACCCTTAGGGAAATTCAAATTCCTTTTCATTAATTGTAGAAACAATCCAATATCCAAGCTCAAATTTACAAGTCCAAGGTTGAAGATTGAGAGAATCGATTGAAACCCTTTTTTTTGCCTTGGGAGAGAAACTTGCTCAAAAACTAAAAACTATTCAAAAACAATCAAAAGTTATGCCTAAATTGGGTTTTAGGATGTTCCCAAAGCGTCATATAAAATTGGACAAAATTTCCCCTCGAGAGTTGTGTGCCACAACGTGAGGTTCGCACCTCCTGTTGTGCACGTCGCACAGCTCCACATAAGTGAACCTGAGACTTGGCTCATACTTGCAGCTTCATGCTAAGTGGGGTGTGATTCACGCTAGACCTTGTGCGTGTCGCACAGGCGTTGCACCCCCTTAACAATTTCTCCTTTACTTCTGAGTTCTTCATACGGAGGAGGTACAGACCGCACCAAGGTTTGTGCGTGTCGCACGAGGTCCGCACCTCAAGGCAAAATCTTCATCTCATTTGATCACTTCTCACTTCAACTTCTTTTGAGTTTTTTTGGGTCCAATTCCTTGTTTTCTATCTTTGACCAAGAGTACCTGCATTCATGTCAATAAAGGACGTAAAAACCTCTAAATCTTATTAAATCATGGCAATAATTTATGATTAAAGGCTCAATAAGTTGGTAAATTACCGATTTATCAAACCCCCAAACTTGAACTATTGCTTATCCTCAAGCAAGATACTCATAACGTAAGGAATTAATTATGCTCTAAAACTCAATCAAGGCACAAAAAAATAATCTATGCTAAAAACTAAGGAAAATAAAAACAAAAAGACTCAAATAAAAGACTCAACTACAATGCTAATCTCAATTTGAACCACCACATTATCAAGGCAACTGATCATTTCCAAAACTTTTCAAAAGGACTTCAATTCTCATTCAAAATCAAGGGAATTTGTCATTCAACACAAGATATAAAGCTTCTCAAGTCATTGGCATGGACCATCAAGGTTTGCCTTGAGATTCGCCGCACAAAATATCTCATTCATTCCTCTTAATTGAAATAGAGACTTCATGTTTCAATTCAAGTGTGTGATACCACTCACCACAAAATGGTGCCTACATAACCCCCTGATAGGCAAGCCAACCCAAGAAAGTGGAAGTATAATAAAACAATTAAGTAAGGAAATGAAAGAGAAAAACATATAGAAATAGGTCCAACAATTTAGATACATACCAACAGTACAAAATATACAGAAATAGCACTAAAGTGACCAAAAAGACTAGTATATACAAGGACCAATCTCGGGCCTAATGTCACCGGTACAAGAGCATCTACGAGCTACACAACATGTACTATCTATCCAAAATACAAAATATAAACATAATGGTAGATGGTAAGAAGAAAAGGATCTCCAAACACCGAGAGCTCACCTTGATCCGAATAGCAGCTTGCCATGAACGATTGAAGGGTCAATGAGGGTGGCTCATACTAGGTGATGCATTAGAAAAAGATGCAGAGTGTAGCATGAGTACCAAAACAATGGGTAGCCAGTAGGCATCATAGGCTGACCGAGCTCAGAAAGATAATATATATTATAAGATACAAAAAAGTAAACTAACTACAAGAATCGACCTAAATCTAGTTATCAACAGAAAATAGAACTAACTAAGCTGACGGTAAAGATAATAATAATTAGTAAGAACATCATGCATTTGGAATAGAACAATTCAACATACAATGTAGTGCAGCATGAGAAGGATGCAGTGCAGTATGCAGCCAATACAAGATGTGTCTGAAATCCCAGCATCAGACGAATAGTAAGTAAATATGAGTCCGAAATCCCAACATCAGACATGCAACAAGTAAATATGAGATCGGAATCCCAACATCGGATATACTATATGTAAAAATCCCCTCCATAGAACTTAATACAGTAAAAAAGGAGGCATCTCAGCTTTTGAATTTGAAAATAAGTAGTACAGTCCTCTTTTTAATGTTCAAAAAGCATAGTAACAATGGAAATCTCTTCTATGTTCCATGTTCATGCTCACAGAAATGAATATAAGCATATACAATAAATCAAACAAGTAAACACAGAAATATATATCAAAGAGAGGGAAAGGGTGCCCCCCAAACAAGGTACTTACCTGGAACTCCACCCAGTCCAAGGCCATGGCCTCGGGCCCATAGTTATGCAATAACGATAAATAACAACGGAAAAATGGAACTATAAGACAAAAATACCACAAGGCACCTACTCTACCTCTAAAACCTCCTAAAGTTACTCTAAAGATTCTAGGCTAGCCATACCGATTCTACAAACCCCTAAACTAAGGATAAGCATAATTGTACTATTCTACAGTCTCAAAAATGGCTAAAATAAGTAGAAAACATGATTTAAGCCTAATTCAAACCTAAAACCTAGTTAAGCATTCATGCAACTCATAACATATAAAATCTAACTAAGCCAGGTCTAAAATAAATAAATTGTAACCTACCTCGAGATTGAATTGCAAGCACAAGTAATCACTTATGTGCCTTCACCATTTGAACAACCTCTGAATGCTGCCACACTATCAAGAACATAAACTAGGTGTCAAGACGAGAAGAATGAAATCCATATTGTTATACAAAAAACCAGGCTGGAAATCGAGTCATAAAATGACCCTCAAGGCCCATGCAATGAAACAGAAAACAAATTTCACAATTATATTTGCAGTGGATTTATAAACCCATGCCCAAAATTTGAGCGTGAGCGGGACTCATCTCAGGGCCCAAAACAGCCCCAAAAGTCCACTTTGATCAGAGCTTAACACAAGGAATCAACGGAAATTAATTAAATACAACATAAATTTAGTGACGAAAAAAGAGAAGTTAATTAAGGGAAACATACCAGAATCAAGAGGGATGAAAACAGAAGCTTGGACCAACCTTTGAAGGTCAAAGTTAATGTAAAATTTTTGAATGAAGGAGATGAAAATGAAGTTGAAAGCATTAATGATGAATGAAGTTAATGCAGTTGGAAATTCATGAACTCAACACCATTTTGTTGCACAATCCCCAATTTGTGTAGTCTCTCATATAAATCAATGATGAACTCAAATGCCTCCTCATCCTCAGTACCATGAAATGAAGGAGGTTTCATTTTACGAAATAAAGGAGGTTTCATTTTCAAATTTTGTCCTCTGATAGGCCTGGCCAACTGCTACTTGAGCTCCACCCCTAGCGGGTGTTTCTCTCCCTCTTCCCCTTCCCCTACCCTACCTCATCCTTGAATAGCCGGTTCCGCAGCTAGAGCAGTTGTTCTTGCTTCACTTGATCTAGTGTTCATCATCTGTGGACAAAAATATAATGATGATCAGATACGAATTGGAATCAAGTTATAGCATGAAGGAAGAAAGAAAGGATAGTTTTCTAAGGTCCTATAGCCTCTTGAAAAAAGTATAGACGTCTCCGTAAAATTTTCCAAGACTCTTCTAGACCCATTTTTGTATGAATAGAGCAATGAACCTAGGGCTCTGGTAGAACCCACGCTAAACCCCTCAGTAGGAGAACCAACTAACCTTATAAACCATCCAACACTTTGCCAAAAATAGGCAACTAAATCAATCTCATTAATAAAGACAATTATCAATGTCTTAAATGAAGAGTAAGAATAAGTATGCAGAAATAAAACATCCCTAGAACTCAAAAGCCATCATACAAAAACTCTAATAATTATCAAAATAAAGGGATGCAACCCCTAAACCAAAGTAATATCTAAGTCCAAAGAATGGACCAGAAGACAAGTGAAGAACTCAGGAAAACCCGAAAGATGTCGCTCACGCTTGAGTTTAGATACTGTCTAAATCAAAACCGAGGTCTCTAAAAAGGAGACAAAATATGCCTTGTACTCAACAAAAAAAGAGCATATGTAGTTTCACTACACAGGAAACAACGGTGTACTAGTAGGGTCATTGGCCAACCCAAAATGAGAAATATGAACACATAAGCACAACAAAGTACAACAAGACAACCATGAACCCTATCATGCAACTCTACTCTAAGTTCATAACGCTTAACCTTGTATAAAGTACAATAAAATATTCAGCCAATATGAGTCAACAAGGGTAATAAGGCAAGTCAAACTAAGATCACCAGCAAGACTCTAAGTCAACAACTATGGCAATTAACATGCGTCCATGTTTACATAAAGAAACCACCTTTACCAATTAAGCACACAAACTCGGTTCACTCAAAAAACAAACATATTATTGACAACACTTAAGCCCGAATCACTCAAGGAACCAATATGATCAAGAAAACACATAATCCCTGGTTCACTCAAGGAACCATCACACTCACCAATTACATGTACACACATGCTAAAGGTCTTATTGTCGTCCACTAGCCATGAACTACAGGGGATGAACTCTTGTCCATGTACCAAATCGCAAACATCAAGTGTCTGTTAATCTTATATAAACCAATCCTGTGGAGATGTCAAAATACTGGTACATTCTGTGATAATGACATATATCAATACAATCACAACCACAATGATAACATAAACATCACTTGTAAAAACCAATAAGGTTTTATTTATACTGATTGCATATGATTAACACTTAAGATATCAAAAGTCATTCACATTTACCTGAACATGCATTGTACAAGAAATACTATGAAGTAGTTATCTTGCACATACCAAAAATTGAATTTTAACTATATTTAGACGATCACCTACCTCAATCAAAGCCTGAAATGCTCAACTGAACCTGAGACTTCCCTTTTCTTGCAACCTAGGTTTTATTGTGGTCTAAAAATATGAATATAAAAATATAATCAATCGAATGACCTACAATATCAAGGATTATAGCTTATTCCTGAACCTCGAGGCCAATTTCATGATCATCCCACCCATTCTAGGGCTTTCCCACCATAAATTCACCTTGAAACTACCAAATTCAAAGTTACATTAGTGAAATATAGTCAGGCAAGAGTAAATAATCAACCTTTAACTAAAACCCAAAGGTTTTACATCCAATCTACACCCCTTGAACCAGAAATTATAGCTAGGTCAAGTTAAACACTCACCAAGACCCATAAAGTAGTGCTTTTAAGGTCAAGAAATTGAAAAACTAGTCAATGGGGATAAATAACTTACCTTTACAAAGAATTCTGCTGAAAATAGGTGAAAATTACCCCAAATCGCCTAAGCCCTCCCCAAAATGTGTTTAGAAAAAATAAACTATCTTTGGGGAAATTTCTACATAAACAACAATTTACTCCACTATAGCAGCCCAATCTCGCTATAATGGCATCGCTATAGCAGAATCTGCCCGTTATAGTAGGATTGACCGCCTTTGACTTCCACTATAGCAAAAATTTCTCTACTACACTGGCAGTCCCATAGCAGCTTGCCACCCACTATAGCAGGTGTGGCAAGGAAGAAACTAGGTATTGCTACCAATTTTTCCTTTTTTGCAATGCACCCTCAAACCATGACATTCTGGACCAACCCTTTTTATGTCAAGTTCGATATCGAGAGTTCTACTTACCCGAATTCACTTTCAAAAAGTCCTACGGATTCTTTATCATCTTAGCTAACATAAGGTAAAGCTACACTTTATTACATTTACCCAATCCATTCTCTGATTACCCTAGATCATACCTCGTTCAGATTTCATCCAAGACTAGCTTAGCCTGAAATTTTTAACTTTCAATTTTTGGGAAAACCTAACCCAAATATTTGCGTGATTGGCTCACCCATAATGATAGAAAGGGTCATTAAACTCAATCAAGATAAGGATTAAAGATATTAATTAATGATTATAATCACTAACTTTTTATTAAACATAAAGAATTCATTAATAATAATGTCCAAAACACACTCCAATGACGGAGGTGAAAATGGTCGTTTGCAAAGAAAGTACCCAACTAAGAGTCGGGTTCAAATCCTATAAGGATTGGAGTTAGATTTAGCCAAATTTCATTGATCAACTCACAAGAGCATGCACATTGTATCAAACAAGAAAGTAAAATTGTTGTATGTGTGTGTGAACAAGTTATCAATTCAAAAGCAAGTGACAATATTAACACAATTGTTATGATATCAAGATTGGAAAACCTAGGGGTGTGAAATTCAATAGGGTATAGCTTTGATTGGGATTAACTAGATGACTTAGAATAAATTATCGTATGAATCATTTTTAGTTTTAGCTATACTCAATGTTTTTCAACCCAAGAGTATGTCTATTTTAGATTCTCTCGAATCCCAAAACCAAAATCAATGAACAACCAAACATATGCTTGAGTAGACTTAGACTATTTATAGCTCTAGCCATTGGATAAGGGTAAAGCCCCAAATCCTCACTATTGAAGACTTACCAAATTCCACTTTCCTTTCTCAAGAAAAGTGAATTTAGAGAGTTCAATTAATATTTGCAACCATTAATTATAGAATTAGAACTTCAAGATATCAATTGATCCATATATTATAATCAATTTTAAGGACTAATAGTCAATACCCAATCAATACTAAACACCTATAATTAGCACATACCACTAGAAAATAAATTAGCTCCTCATATTAGAGAAACGATAAATTATGCCATATGAGTGTTCCTCAATTCTATTCATGATGAGAAAATTAACTTCAATTCCTATCTTGCAAGCACAACAATGGAGTTTTTAATATTCTAGAAGAAGGAGAAGGTAAAGTGTGCTTCTCTCAATGTACTCTCCTACAATGTACAAAATAGGGAAAATTCTAGGTATAAAAATCTATGCATAGATCCCAAAACATCCTTGGGAATTTCCCAAATATGTAAAAGAGATTCTTGATGAAATTTCCCCTCAGAAAGCTTGTGTTGTACATGCGCTTACACATGCAATTGTATGTCAAGAGTTATGGCATGAAGGTGCCCAAAATCCTGGCCAGTGTCTTTATCTTCTCATGTGTAGCACCTAGAAAATGCAAGTGTAGACTTATTGCATGCATGTCTGATGCATGTTTTAGTCACACACCCTTTCTTATGTTCTTCTCTCAACTTGGCTTTCTTCAATTGCATATTAGGTTCCAATCCTCTTCCATCTTTAATTCCCACAAATGCCTGCATATAAGACAACAACGGCATAAAATCCTTCTAACTAAGACAATATTCAGTCAATAATTCATGCTTAAAAGCTTAATAAGTTGGTAAATTACCAACTTATCAAACCCCCAAATATGAACAATTGCTTGTCATCAAGAAAAATATTCACTAAGAATAGGATTGACTCAAGCTTTCCAAGTTACAAGGATTATGCATAGGATTACTAAGACTCAAATTTACCCAAATAACAAAAAGACTCAAACAAAAAGACTCAATCAAAAGAACTAATCTCAATTGGTACCACCATGAGCTTCAAGGCAAACACAATCACTTCAAAATTCTTTTCAAGAGGCTTCACTTCTTCATTCAAAAAACTGGGGAACTTTTTCACTTAAAAAAATATTACATAGCATCTCAAGTCATTGACAATAGACTTTCAAGGATTGCCTCAAAATTCACATCACAACTTATCCCATTAATTCCTGTCAAATAGGGTTAGGACTTCACCATTTACTCCAAGGTTGTAATATCACTCACGATAAGAGAGAATCCCATTCACAATCATGCAATTCACAAAATAGGGATTATAAGATAACAAAAAGATGCGCTCTCCCTCAAAGAAGTTTGAGTGCACAGATGTAGAACCATAGGTTTGCACTTCATGTAATTATCCACTAATGTAGAGTTGTAAATCTCAGAGTCGCGAAGGACTTGTAGGTAACTATGTGGGCTAGGGGCAAGGGAAGGATATCATTTAGGTTAAGTGACTAGAACCTCCCTAATGCTATCATTAATCATTCAAGTACACCGCTCATATTATTAATTCAACTTCACCTTATTTCTCCCTCTTATAAACCAACATCCCAACACCTTTGTTTTAATCATTAAGCATTCACAAGGCAAGAGGTGGCATCATTCAAATCTTTTTCTTTCTATCTTCCATTATTTAATTATTTCACTCAATTCACAAGATAAGCATTTTGTATCACCTAACTTTAAATATCAATTCCTCATTTATAACACTCATACACATCCCCAAACTTAGGATTTTTCCTTTTTCGAACATCCCAACTTTTCATTCAAGTCCCCCACCCTAAACTTAGGCGTTTAGCCTATATTTACATTTGACAAACAATTAGGGAGGAAGGATGACAAGATACAGGATTTCAAAAAAAAGGTGTGTAACATGGTTGCCAAGAAAAAGGTTAAATGCTTAAAGTGGTTGACTAAGATCAATGTTGTGGGAAGGAAACTTTATGGTGAAGTGACTATCCAAAGAGGGTCTCAGGGGATCTTCCAAGCTAAGAAACATCTAGAATTTTGCATTGAATCACATTCGGGGCATGTTCTAGACGACATGCATACACAAGAAAAACCAACCTTACCACACAAGGCATTAAAACACTAGGATTTAACAATTATTTTCAAAACCAATTGAAATAAATGACTATTGACAAGCTATTTCGAGTTTCACAACTCATTTGTGAACAAAAAGCCAAACTAAGAATGTGAAGACCGTGATGAGATGATGCCTTTCAAATTCATTTCTCCTCTTTCCTAAATTTCAAAAATCATTTCCAAGAAAGTTTTTAGTGGTCCCGTTCGAGACAAGTATGACACAGACTCAGGGTCAACTCTAAGTCATTTCTATTCTATGATCTCTGATCAGCAAACTAGGATTCTCAGACCATGTTAGAATTTTTTGTTTCCAGATGTCTCACTCAGATCATTCTCGCGAGTCATTCTCCCAAATGTTATTAGAACTTCTAACAAGGAGAACTAGAGGAAACAAATATTCCTTTCTTAGAGGCTCTTAGAAACTTCACCCCGTTATTTATCATTTCATAATTTTATGTGTACGTCTGTGTCATGAATGCTTCAGTTAAGTTCCAAACCCTCAGTATGAATCAATCCTATATATCCCAGCATGTAACATTCAATAATAAGACAGATAGATCCCGCATTCTCCTTTGTCCTTCTAGTCTTACTCTCCTAAGCTTCATGTCTATACTTACCCTATACGATTCCTTATGTGCAGTCATGCTATGTAAGTTAAGTATGTCCTTACTCCCCATCTAAATAAGTCCCTATCATATCAGATGTTCAGTTTTAGTTGATCAGTTTCATGTTACTAATCCCATTCTTTTCAGCCCAGTATCAGTCTTCATTCAAGAAGTAAGGATCCTAAGGGCGAGATACTGTAACACCTCAAAAATTCTAAGCTAAAATCTGAATCATTTTTCAGATGTTGTTAGATCAAAAGCCAATGATTTCTAATGGTACATAGGTCATAAGATCAATTCTTAAGTGTGGGAAGTGTATTAGATAAGAATTAAGGTCATAAAGAACCTCTAGCTGAATGTTGAGTTGAAAGCTTCTTTACCAATTAAGTTCGTATATATGATTATACTAGGGTCAACTTCAAATGATTATTTCTTCTAGAATATGAATATTTAGATAGCCTAGTACCCACAAAATTAAATTTCTTTGAGTATTCCATCCAACGCCATAGACCATGCATTAATCCGAGCCCGGAGTAAAATATTATGAGCATTTTAGTGAAACACTGTCAGAAACCACGAGTTTATTCCACGATCCATGCATTGAGGTTCCACAACATGTGGATCAATCCACAGACTATGAAAACCATCCATGGAACTCACTTCAGAAACCTTAAAAAGGGTCTGAGAACTACAAACTGGTTCCACAACTCGTGGATCATTCCACGACCTGCGGAACACCATTCACGACCCTCATGCCAGAAATTTCTCCACTTTTTAGACTCATTCCCCGAGGGTATTTTGGACTTTTCCCACTTTTTTAACTCCCATAATAGATAGTTTTAAGCCTATTGGAGGGGTTTTTATTTGACTAAGTTGACCATCTCCCTCATTCCATCGACCAGACTTCAGAAAGAAAGAATAAAAGTGTCTCTCAAACTTCAGGCCTAGGGATTCTTTTCCAAGTCTCCATATCAAAGTTCTTGTTCAAGATTCTCCATTAAACAGGTATGTGGGTAGCAGTAAAGGTTTTATTTCACCCTTACGCCTAAAACCTCATAGTTTTACTATGAATTAATGATTCAATGATTTAGGGTTCCCACCTAATTGTTCCAAACTATGATGCAAAGCTAGGGTTCATGCCTGAATTACTAAAGTTTGTTTCTTGACATATTTTACTTGTTTCTACCTGATTTCTATTAAAGGACTACCCTACGATCTTATGATTTCTATGATAAATTGTTAGTCATGTATTGAAACTCATGCTTAAGGTTTCTCATGAATTATGAACTCCATTTTTTAGATTCTATGAAGTATGCATATTTTAAGCAAGTTTTCCATGATTTTTGTTAAAGGCATGAATTAGAAGGAACATTTTAGATACAATATTTTTTGCATGTGGTTTATGATATGACATGGAGATTAGGCTCCCAGCAGTAAATTTCTATGATTTGTATGAAATCCCCATATGTAAACTATGCTTATGAACAATTTTTCATAAATAAAGTCCACGAGTAGTATGACATCCTAATTTTCCATTCATGATTATGAATAGTTTTGACATCCAGACATGTCACATGATATGATATGAGTACTAGTATATTTTTGAGAAAAATATTTAGCACCAAATGGACAAGGGTTCCAGATAACTCAAGTTCAGTACTACGTTACCAGCTTATGTTAAGAGAGTCCTTGTTAGTTTAGAGTGTCATCTCTAGCCCAACGGTCTCATGATAGTGGTTCCACTCAAAAAATAGTCTTATACCCTGGCAAGGTATAGGGCAGCTCTGCCAACTAGGATTCAGAAGTTGCATTTTATGTAGCTCACATGGTCTATGTCGGTTATAAGAAACTCTGCACAAAAATGATTTCAAGTATGATATTTGTACATGGATCCTACTATTCAAGTTTAGACAAGAAATTTTATGACTTTTAAATATTATTCCTGTTTTTAGCTTATGATATCACTTTGAATCATTGTACTACATATTTTGCTACTATTATGTAACATCAGTTTTAAAGCACGTTTTAAGTATATTAATGGAATCCCCTAGTATCAATTTTACTTATGTTAAATATCATGATTTCTCATATTTTACAGTTCAGATATGCTTTATACTCTCTTCAGTAAAATAGCCCATGTTTACAATTTTAACTTTTACATTCTCATATGCTTATACCTAACCCAGTTTTAAGTTATGACTTCATATTACCTGTTTTCTTATAATTTTAAGTTAGTGCATTATCTCACATGCTCAGAACATTTCATAGTACTGATCGCATACCTTTTTGTGTTGCATTCTTTTATTATGTACATTCAACAACCTATTCTTAGACTTGTGGCTAGAAGTTCATCAATACCTCCTGTCAGCTTGGTGAGTCCTCATCATTCGGGGACATTGGAGTTAGTTAGATTGTTAGTTTACCTCAGTTTTTGTAGTTACTTTGAGTTAGCTTGGGGTCTTGTTCTAGTGACTTATCAGTTAGAAGAGGCTTTATAGACATTCATCAGTTAGTTGTATCAGTTTTCATATGACCTTATATTTAAGTTTATGAATTTTTTTTTTTATATTTCAAGAGCTCAACACATGTTTAAGCTCCTCTTAGTTAGTTTGAATATTTAGTATTATGCTAGTGCCAAGGGTTAGCTTAGGATCACTTGTGGTTCTAGGTACTGTGTTACATTTAGGATGTAGTCTAGGGGTGTGACAAGATTGATTAGAGGCATAGAACTTCCTCACCAATTCTAGAAAAAGGGCTTGTAACCCTTGCGAATGAATCCCAAACCTGTTTATTATGCTGTCTTCTTATGTTTGGGAAGTCTCCCTTGAAGTATTCCACATCAAACTAGGCCTCTTATGTAATGCCTGCTTCTCACAAAAGGTGAGATAATAGGATTTTATTCCCTCAAGCCCAAATCGGAGTTGCTCCACAGCCTGTTCCACATTCTGTAAGGCTCTGGAGGAATCTCAGGTGTGTGAACATCAATTGGTGCCTTGTCTTTAGATTTCTCCTTGATGAAGGCATGTTCCTGAACAACAAAGTGAGTGGCCAATAAAAAATAAGCAAAATATTTTTGTATTCCATGATTTTAGCAAAAGGAATCAATTAAAAGAAGCTAGGTACTACAAAGAAAAAGAATGAAATAGAAAGGAAACACCAAGTGCCAAATGCCAAGCACTTGCACTCCACCTGCATTTTGTAGAAGGGGACCTATGGCACACAGGTGAGCCGCAGTTGCTTGAGGCAGTAACCTGGCAGCACACATGGCACCTTCTCATCACTTGCATTTTGCAGGTGAGTGTGACATGCTAGTGTTGTGCAAGTGTCAGGAAGTGAAGGTTGCCCTTCAGCCCAACACTTGTGTTGCACCTATATTTTGAAAGGCAACACCCGCGACACACAAGTGTTCAACAGTACCATTTACCTATAAACATGCAACAATTCATACTTAGGCAAATATTTGACCAAAATCAACGTCAAACAGGTATCAAACTTCTATGAAAAGACTCACCAATAATCTTTCGACCACATTAGATAACTCACATATACACTCAATGATGTCCCTTAAGAAGGATGTTACCCCATATATCATTGGGAATCTTCAAACTATAAGCTTGATAAATTAATCATCACTTCAAGATGTACAAAAACCACTCATACTCAATAAAATCACTCACCTATCACGCCCCGAGACTACCCCCTAGGCGTAACACAAGACTCAGGACCACAAGTGCCCCGAGTTAACCCTTGGTCATAGTATACTCAGATATTCATAAGAAACATAGAAGAAGCATAAATAGGGAATAGAGGAACCCAATCCATAAATGATAAAGTCAAAATGAAACATAATCCAAAAGAGAGACCCAAATACTGCCTATGTCTGAAAGCCTCTAAACTGTCATAAAGAGATGATGGGACAACACCCAAACTAACTCATAAATCCAAAGAAAGAACATAAAAGTTAGTGACATAGCTATGGTCCTCGAGTACTGAGGACTCACCAACCAAGTCTGGAGAACTGATAATGACTAGCCACGAATTGCAGGGAAAGAGCTTGATAATGACTAGCCACGATAGGATGTATCGAGAATGTGAGATATGCATAAATGAAGTAAATCGTACTTAAATCATAGTTAAAATTGAATCCATTAAAAATAAGAGAATTTATAAGGAATATCATAATTTAAGCATAAGGTAAGAGATATCAAAGCTTAAGGCTTAAAAATATTCATACGAGAGTTTCTTATAACCGACAATAGACCATGTGTGTTACATAGAATCTAACTATATAACCCTAGTTAGCAAAGCTTCCCCAAACCCTGCCAAGTTACAGGAAACCATAATCAAACTATATAACCTTAGTTGGCAAAGCTGCCCTAATGCCCGCTAAAGCATAGGACACCATGATTAAATGTGAAACCACTTTCATAAGCCCATAGGGCGATTCGTAACCTACGCTTGCAACATAGTTTTGGACTTGGGTTATCGAACCCTTATCGCTCAGTGCAAAATACTACTCCCAAAACATACATATAGCTCATATTATACTTGTGGCATATCTGATACCAAATCTCTTTAAAAAGCTTAAGAGTATATCTGATACAATACAATTCACATAGCTTAGGTAGACATATCTAGATGCCCAACCTTTTCATAAAACATAGGGACATATCTGATGTCGTGCAATTAATACTTCAAAACACTTAAAACTTAGCATGGCCATAATTCAAAACATACTTTTCTTTCTAAATTTATAACTTGAAGAATTAGGCATGCACTTTCATAAATAAATAAGGCCATGTTATCTAAACATGACAATTTTCACTTGAAATCAAGCAATTTAATAGAATCATGCTAAAAATCATCTTTAATGCATGGGCTTTTAAATTCAATTAAGGAACCTCGTATAAATCATAGATAAGTAATGAGAAACCATGAATTGATGCTTTAAAACTGAACCCATAAGTTTTTTCCTAAATTGGGTAAGAACCCTAATTTCATAAATTCATAAATCAAAGTAAAAATCATGAGTTTTGGGCATAAGGGTGAAGGAAATACCTTATTGAATACCCACATACCTTATTGAAGCTTCCTTGATCTATGATGAAAACAAATAAAGGCTTGAACTTGGAGCTTGAAGGAGTTCTTTCTCCTTTTGGAATAGAATTGCTTAGAATGAGAAGAGTTTAGGCTATTAGGGAATAAGACCCTACTAAAATGGTAAAAATGACCTCACTTAAGAGTTAAAATGGTGGGTAATTATAAAAATACCCCAGGGATTTAAATTAGAAAAAGATGAAAAAAGTTCGGCTTCAGGGATCACGGGTGAATTCCACGAGCCGTAGAATGAACCACGACTCGTGGTTCCTGGCCCCAAAATAATGTTGCAGAAGGATTTCTTCGAGTCAACACTATGGACCGTAGTTTAAACTACGGTCCATCGACCAATTTGTAGATCCTGGAGAGTTTGGTATACCTCAGATCAAATTCGATGAGTTGGTAAGATAGTCCATAGTTCAAACTGCGGGCTGTAGAAGCCAATCGTGGTTCCTAGGGAAACTGTCAGCCCTCTGATCTAATTCTACAAGTGGACAGGATGCGCCATAGACTTTAAGTTTAAAAGTTGAATCAAATTCAGGGGTGTTAAATATCTCCCCTTTGGGATCATTCGTCCTCGAATGAAGACTAAACAAGGAAAATTGGGGAGAAAACAGCCCAACCAACCAACAAAACATAAAACTCAAGGATAAACATGAAAACTGAGCTTTTAAACTTAAAACATGATTGAACTAACTTCAACAAACATGAATGCATGTTAGGATCATGAGGAAAAATTGACGGGACATACTAAGGAGAAAACTATTACCTCAAGCTGAAACTCGGTCGGAAGGAAAGAGATGAAGATACTTGGCTCTCATGGCTGCTTCTGCTTCCCAAGTAGCTCCCTCAACTAGCTGATTTCTCCAAACGACCTTTACCAAAGTGACTTCTTTGTTTCTCAACCTCTGAATCTGATGATCAAGAATCTCCATGGGAACTTCCTCATTAGTAAGTTATCCTTCACATTCACATCCGCCAAAGGAACAATCAAGGCCGGGTCACCAAAACACTTCTTTAACAAGGAAACATGGAAAACTGGATGAACCGCTTCTATATCTGTTGGCAAATCCAACTCATAAGAAACACTACCAACTCTCCTTAGAATCCGATAAGGACCTACATAGACGGGACTAAGTTTCCCTTTATTACCAAATATCATGACACCCTTCATGTGTGACACCTTAAAAAATACCCAATCATCAACCTCAAACTCCAACTCTCTTCTCCTCACAGCTGCATATGATTTATGTCGACTCTAAGTGGTCTTCAACCTCTCCCTAATAATCTTAACCTTCTCCATAGTCTCATGAACCGAATCTGAACCAATCAAACCTGCCTCACCAACCTCAAACCAACCAATAGGAGATCTACATCTCTGCCTATAAAGTGCCTTATAAGGAGCCATCTGGATGCTAGAATAAAAGTTGTTGTTGTAGGTAAACTCGATAAGAGGTAAGTGATCGTCCCAACTACCTTTGAATTCAATCACACAAGCTCTCAACATATCCTCTAAAGTGTAAATAGTACGCTATGACTGGCCATCCATTTGTGGGTGAAAAGTTATGCTAAGCTCAATCTGGGTACCAAGACCCTTCTAAAATGATCTCCAAAACTGAGATGTACACTGAGTACCCCTATTTGAAATGATAGACAAGGGAATACCTGAAATCTAACTATCTCCTAAATGTAGAGTTTGACATAAAGATCTGTTGAATCTGTAGTCTTAACAACTAAGAAGTGGCTGATTTAGTCATATTGTCGACAATCACCCAAATAGAGTCATGTTGCCTACGAGTACGAGGCCAACCAGTAATAAAGTCCAAATTGATTGCTTCCCACTTCCAAGTAGGAAGATCAATATCCTGATTCATACCACCCAATCGCTGATGCTCTACCTTCACTTGTTGACAGTTGGGACACTTTGCCACACAACCTGCTATGTCCCTCTTCATGCCATTCCACCAATAGACTTCCCGTAGGTCACGGTACATCTTTGTGGCACCGGGGTTAATAGAATACCTGGAGCTATGAGCCTCTGTCAAAATCTACTGTCTCAACCCATCTATGTCAGGAACACACAATCGACCCTGTTATCGAAGCACACCATCTCCCCCTTGGGATAAAAGCTCTACCCTTTGCTGATGGACTGCATCCTTCACCTGGTGCAAAATAGGGTCATTGTCTTGCTTTTCTTTCACTTCAGCTACCAAAGATTATTCAAAACAATTTTGAATAATAACTCTACCTTCTGTTGAATCCATAAGGCAAATTCCCAATCAAGCAAGTTGATGAACATCCTTGGCCAACACTTTTTTATCATCCTCAACCAAAGACACATTACCCATAGACCATCTACTAAGTGCATCCACCACAATATTGACCTTACTTGTATCGTAAAGCACACTCATGTCATAATCCTTAAGAATCTCAAGCCATCTCCATTGACGAAGATTCAGTTCCTTTTGAGTAAACAAATACTAAAAAGTCTTATGATCGGTGAATACATCTATGTGAACACTATACAAGTAGTGTCTCTAAATCATCAAAGCAAAAACCATGGCCGCTAACTCAAGGTTATGAGTAGGGTAGTTCTTTTCATGAATCTTAAGCTTTCTAGAAGAATAAGCAATCACCTTACTATGCTGCATCAAAACACAACCCAAAACAATCCTAGAAGCATCACAATACACAACAAAGTCATCTAGGCCCTTGGGTAAAGCCAACACCAGAGTTGTGGTCAATCTACTCTTTAATTCCTGAAAGTTCTTCTCATATAGATCAGACCACTAAAATTTAACCTTGTTCTGAGTCAATCGATTTAATGGGGCAGCAATGGAAGAAAACCCTTTTTTCACAAATCTCCTGTAGTAACCAGCCAAACCCAAAAAGCTCCTAATATCAAATAGGGAAGTGGGTCTAGGCCAGCTCTTTACTGCCTCAATCTTTTGAGAATCACCTTGAATACCATCTTTAGTCACAATATGACCCAAAAAAGCAACATACTGCATCCAAAACTCACACTTGGTAAACTTAAATAATAACTACCGGTCCTTGAGAGTTTACAACATCACTCTCAAATGGTCTGCAGCTCCTCCTTACTTTGAAAGTAGATAAGGATATCATCAATGAACACAATCACAAATATATCCAAATACTTCTTGAACATGCGATTCATCAATCCATAAAACTTGTAGGAGCATTCGTTAGTCCAAAAGACATAACCGGAAATTCATAATGACCATACCGAGTTTTGAAGGTTGTCTTTGGAATGTCACACTCTCGAACATGAAGCTGATGATAACCAGATCTAAGGTCGATCTTGGAGAAGTAATTGACACCCTAAAGCTAATCGAACAAGTCATCAGTCCTAAAAATAGGATACTTATTCTTGATTGTGACCTTGTTCATCTAACGGTAGTCGATACACATTCTAAGGGAACCATCATTCTTTCGTATGAATAAGACTGGAGCACCCCATTGAGAGATATTGGGTCGGATAAAACCCTTATAAATAAGGTATTTCGACTGGTCCTTCAATTTCTTAAGCTCCACAAGAGCCATCCTATATGGAGTAATAGAGATAGGATGCGTATCTAGAAGAAGATCTATTCAAAAGTTAATCTCCCGCTCGGGAGAGACTTCGGGCAAATTTTAAGGAAACACTTATAAAAACTCATTCACAATAGGAACTGACCGGAGAGATAAGGTTTCGGACTTCGTGTCCATAACCCAAACTATATAATAGACATAACCCATATAAATCATCTTCCTAACCTTGAGATAAGATATGAAATGACTCTTCGAGGATGGAGGACTACCTTGCCACTCTAAGACATGTTCATTTGGAAACTTGAAACTGATGACTCGAGTAAGACAATCAACCGAGGAATAATATGCATACAACCAATCCATACAAAGAATAACATTAAAATCAATCATCTCCTTCTCTACTACACCCGTTAAAGTGACTCTATGAAGGAATGAGATAGGGCAATTTTGGTAGATTCTTTTGGCTAGGACTGACTCACCAACATGAGTAGAAATATAAAAGGAATCTAAGAGTTGATCAGGACTAATCTCAAACTTGCAAGAAATATAAGGGGTCACAGATAAGGAGGCACCCAGATCCAATAAAGCATACACATCAAGAGAGAAGACTTTCAACATACCAGTAATAACATCCAGTGAACTCTCCTTGTCCTAGCGTGAGGACATGGCATAAAGGCAGTTCTGGAACTGACCACCTAAACTAGAAACAGTGCCCTGCTAGGCTGGTTGACCTCCTGATGTTGTTGGTGTAGACTGAGTCCTGCTACCTCCCTGCCCCTTTTTAGCTGAAGTGCAATCCTTAATCCGGTGTCCAGCCTGACCGCACTCGAAGAAACTACCTGAACTGGCTAGAAACACACTAGGATGACTTCTCCCACACTTGCCACAAACAAGGTAGAAAGGCTCCTTGACAACACTTCCCTGACACTGCAAACCTAAACCTCTACCAGGCTGATCATGGGAGGCCTAGGTACTAGGTCGGAGCACTAGCTGAAGAATGGAAAGGCCCTAATGATTTCTTCTGAAACGAAGAGCGATGTCCACCTCTAGACCTCTGATTTCCAAAACCTGAACTCGCAGATCTAACCCTCTTGTTCTCCCTTTCCATCTCCCTCAACTTGTCTCTCTCAATTTGATGGGCAGGAGTCATAAGTCAAGAAATATCTATGTCACCAAAAATCATCATGGACCTACACAATTTTTTTACCAAATCCGATACTCCATAAATGTACTTACTCATCTCATCCCATGAGTCAGCCATGACGGCAAGAGCATACCTAGAAAGCTGGGTGAACTTCAATTCGTACTCCTGAATCGACATAGAACCTTGCCTCAAATTCATAAACTTTTTGACCTTGGCTTTTCTCACGGTCCGTTGAACCAACTCGTGGTTCTCAGACCAGAGACTGAACTAGAAGAACTTAAACCACGACTCCATTCCACGGTTTGGGGTTCAAACCACGGTCCATAGTTTGGACCCATAATTTCTAGGAAGTTAAATTTTTTTGAAGACTTTAAGTTTAAAAGCTGAATCGAATTCTGGGGTGTTACATCACCAAACAATGTATAATCTACTAATTCCATTCTAAAGCACAAAGGTAAACAACTCAGCACACATATCATAATTTCAAGCTAAACACAAAGCAACAATGATTTTTCCTTAAGAATGACATCACTCAATCTATCATAAGGCCAAACCGTGCTTAACTAACGAGTGGGTTTCTCATACTTCACCCCCAACTAATATTTTATGCCATGACTAAGAACAATCAACATGCAATATCATTTAGAGCATAATCCATCATTTTTAAAAGAATTGACATAATAAAATTCCCAAAATTGATCTTCAAAATTTAATACAAAGAATATTAGGGGTAATGGGGGATTTCAATTAGCATGCTAAATTAAAAATACTCTTAAATCAATAGGAATCACAAATTTAACATAAGAAAGTATGCCACAAGTGAGTGTAGAGAAACGGGTTTGCAAACTTGGAGCTTGAGGCTTTTAGCAATGGTGGTCCAAGGATTTTTGATGGTGAAATGACAGCGGTGGCAGGTTTGACTAATGGTAGTGTGGTGGTGGAAATAAAATGAGTGACATAAAAGTTTTGTAGAGTTGGGGGAGTTTTTTTGAGGCGATGGAGGTTTTTGGAGTGTTAGTAATGGATAAAATAAGAAAAGGAATGGGTTTAGAAGGGTTTAGAAGAGGAAAAGAGGTGCGGTTTAGAGCCAGGTCGACCTGGTTAGGTCATAATTTTGAAAGACTTACCTAAGCCTGCACTACGGACAAATTTCAAGACTTGAAGTACACATGTCACATGCAGGTGTGATATTTTTAACCATTTCTTCACAGTGCAATGTGGCGGACCTGTATTACACATGCATGTCATAGGTCCACTCTTGTGTTTTGCATGTGACATGTAAGTGCCATATTTTCTTTGTTTTTTACCCAGGTATTATGTTCACTACATGTGGTCCACCTGCGTGCTGCAAGTGTGCACCAGCGGTTTGTAGGTATGGCGCATGACACCTTGATGATTCTTTTAAATACTTTGCCACTTTCTAGGCTTCATGCATTCCTAACACAACAAAACAACAAAAGAGTAAAGTAAAGAAATCAAAAACAGTTGGGTTTCCTCCCAAGAAGCACTTGACTTAACATCGCGGGACAACAGTGCTACCTAAAAGATCAAGGGATGTGGTGAAGTTTGCCTCAAAGAGTGAAAAATATCTAATCAAGCCAATGAATGAAACTTTTATCACGGGACCCATCCCCTTTAATGTCCACTCTTTTGTCCTCAATTCTAGACTAAATCACAGAGACGAACCTCATATCATCTAGAGGTTTCATTGCTTGGAACAAATGAATGTGACTTTTTCACTACCAACTCAGAACTTTAGCTCTCCCAATTTGACATCCACAAGTGCATGTTTAGTGGCTAAGAATGGGTTCCCTAAGATGGTAGGAACTTCTAGTTCCACATAACAATCCAAAACAAAAAAATCTTCTAGGATAATAAGCTTATCAACCTTCACAAAAAAAAAATAGAATACCTACCGATCATTTGATTAATCTATCAGCCATAAGCAACCTAATCAGAGTTGGATTGGGTCATCCCAAGCCTAATTTATTGAATATGGAAAGAGGAATCAATTTGATGGTTTTCCAAGATCACACAAGTCTTTGTTGAATAGATACACCCTAATGGTTCAAGGAATGGTGAAGGCCCTCGGGTCTTATCTCTTCGGGGCCAAGTTGCTAGCCATGATTGCACTACAATGATGCGACACCTCCACTGTGCCTACATCAATTACACTCTTCTTCTTCAATAGATCCTTCATAAACTTGGCATACCCCAGCATCTGTATTAAGGCATCAACCAAAGGGGTGTTCATGGATAATTTACTAAAAAACTCAATAAACTTCTAAAACTGATTGTCCTCTTTCTTTTTTATCAACATTTAAGGATGAGGAGGAGGAAATTTAGGAATTGGAAATGGATCATTCACAATTTTTTCCTCCCTTTCCTCTTCAATATTAATCACAACTTGGGGAGAAGGGTCTACCTTTTCCTCCTCTGTGCTCGGATTCTGTTCATCCATAATCACATTTTTATCATCATTCAATGTAGGTGCAATAGGCTTCACCACTAATTTCAGATTCTCATCACTCCTATTTTCAGTCATAACGTTTTTTATCACAGCACCCACACATCAATAGTGACAATTTTCATACAGTGGCCATCATTCATTGGATTAGGAAGTGTATTACTAGGAAGTGTACCTTTCATCCTTGGGTTCATTTGTGCCAACTGATAAGTCGGTAATCAACCAACTTATTGAGCCTTTAATCATAAATTATTGCCATATTTTGATAATATTTAGAGGTTCTTATGGCCTTTATTGACATGAATGCATGAACTCTTGGTCAAAGATAGAAAATAGGGAATTGGACCCAAAAGAGTTCAAAAAGAGTTAAAGTGTGAAGTGATCAAATGAGATGAAAATTATGCCTTAAGGTGTGGACGTTGTGTGACATGCACACCTCTTGGTGCGGTATGTACCTCCTCTGCATAAGGACTCAGAAGAAGAGGAGAATTTGTTAAGGGTTGTGATGCTCGTGCGACACGCACAAGGTCTTGTGCAAACCGCACCCCACTTCGCATGAAGCTGCATCCAATTCTCAGGTTCATTTATGTGGAGCTGTGTGATTTTTCTAACAAGACATGCAAATTACACATTGCAATGCACAACTCCTAAGGGGAAATTTTATCCAACTTTGTATGACGCTTTGGGAACTTTCTAAAACCTAATTTGGGCATAGTTTTTGAATAGTTTTCAGTTTTTGTGCAAGTTTCTCTCCCAAAAAAAGAAAGAGGGTTTCAATACATTCTCTCATTCTTTAACCTTGTACATGTAAATTTGAGCTTGGATATAGGATTCTTGCTATAATTAATGAAAAGGAATTTGAATTTCCTTATGGGTATACTTTGTTGTTCCTTTAGCATGAGTGGCTAAGTCTCCTTGTCTAGGAATGTGTTGATGATAGGTACTTGGTAAAAGGGTATGGGTCTTGCTTATTTGTGTTTATAATTGCTAGTATGATATAGGTCTAGTGATTTCAACATATTTTAACTCTAAAATTGGTGGTTGCAAACATTAATTTAATTTACTTGATTGTGTTCTTGCTTGACAAAAGGGGTTCATGATTTTGGATGTGAAATTGCTAGTGTGGGATTCCACTCAGAATGATGCTAGAAATTGCTTTATTCGCCGGAAACACCCATTTAAGGGTCTAAGCTAGATATAGTGTGACCTCACCAAGCCTATATTGGTTGGTTTATGCCTAAATAATGGTGCTTAAACAAATACCGTTGGATAAATGATTGTGTGATCTAGATATTAATAATTATGCCTCAAACCAATGCTACCTATGCCATTTAGTAAGAATTCATGCATTTAAGCAAGTACCTTGACCCGTGTTTGAGTCCCATCAAAAATACATCTCTAGTCGTCTTCTCTCTTGTTTACACCTCGCATTTATTTTATTGTTTGGTTTGGAATTGAATTGTGACAGATTCCCAATTCCCTCTTTTTTCATTATTTGTTGTTTGGGCAATTTAGTACTCTCTTTGTGAAGTCTTTTCTATAATCTCTTTGGCTAAGCTCCAATTTCCTATAGGATCTACCCCGACTCTCGTCGGTTAATATAAATTTTGTTTTGCTTAACAATTACCAATACCTCCATGTTGGAGAGTACATTTGAGCGTTATCAAAAATGGCACCGTTGCCAGGGAATTGTGTTTGAATAGCCTTTTTTATTGTGAATTGAAATCACCTTGTAGAGTGTTTGTTCTTTTTATTTGGTTTGTTATTTTTGTTTGTCATTTAGGTATCCCATGAGCAAAGTGGGTGATAATGGAAGTGTAGATGGTTTCATAGATGCAGCCAATATACTTGTGGTTCAAGGGAGAGTAGGTGCAATTTGCCTACCCCCTACAGTTTGAAACACGGTGTTCCACGTCACTAGCACCATGCTCCATCTTATTCAAAATAAGGGGATATCTGGAGGAGCAGCACACGAAGATGCAGATAGGCACATCCGCAACTTTGTGGAGATATGCCAACCTTTCATCTTGTAAAACATTCCCAAGAATTTATTCGACTTTGCCTATTCCTCTTCTCTCTAACGGGGAAAGCCACAACATGGGTGAAAGAATTACTGGATGCGTCAATCACCTCTTAGGCTGAGTTTGTAAAAGCTTTCACAACTAGATTTTTTCCTCCCTCAAAGATGATGTAGCTGAGAGACGAGATTACCAACTTTCACCAAATCCTTGACGAGCCTTTACACGAGGCATGGTTGAGGTTTAAAAAGAAAGTATTGTTATGTCCAAACCACAGATTATCGGATGATGTCTTTCTACAAAGCTTTTATAGAGCTTTGAACTAAATTAAAAAAAAAATCTGTGGCTAACAACCTCGGGGGTTCTATCTTCATGAACCAACAATTTGCTCTTTCCTTGGCTCTTCTAGAGAGAATTACGAAGACTAACCAAGCTTGGCACAAAGGGAGGCTGATATTCCTACCTCGGGAGTGACCACATCCATTTTGAAAAATGAGATATGGAGAAAGGATGAAGTAAGGAATGAGACCATGGAAAAAATGATGATGCAAATAGACTTATTGGCCAAGCATATGATGGGGGCTGGAAGTGTTAAAACCGTGAATGCTGTGAGTACATCGTAGATTATAGCTAGTGATGATTAGCTAATGACCATCATGGATGGTAAGCTTTGCTATTTGTCAGCGGGTTCTCATATCAGGTATTATTTCCCTAGGGATGAGAATCAAGGTTTGAATAGGACAAGGAATGAGATGGAAATTGGAGGGACTATGACAAAGAGGGTGATAGATACAACCACCGGAGCTCAAATCCAAACTTACCTCCAAATAAGTCGGATTCTTTATATCAACCTACCACAAGCAATCCCAATAACTCAAAGATAGAGTACATGTTATCCTTGGTTTTAAAGAAGGTGGAAACTACAAACACCGGGGTTAGTGAGCTTAAAAGTGAAGTTTTAACACTTCATCAAACTATGAGTTCTCATTTGGCCTCAATAAAGCAAATCGAGGCTCAAATGAACCATCTATCCACTTAAATGAACCTGAGGATGAAGGGAACACTTCCTCGTGACAGCACAGCCAATCCTAAAAATGACGCTCATGTTATGGCTATTGTTACTACAAGTGGAAGGACAAGTGGTATGGTGAAAAGGCCCATTGTGGATATTGCGGTGAAGCCGGATGAGGTGGTTATGAAACCTAGCATTGAAGCTGTTTTGGAGCCATGTGACTAAAAAGAAGAGGTTGTGCATGAAAATGACATTGAAGAACCGGGAGTTGGGTGAAGCTTGGTGCACCCAACATCCCAGTGGATGTTAATCTTAATGATCAGAAGGAGGAGGATAAATCTCCTTCCCAAGTGGCTATTGATATTGAGGAGGACCCTCCCATTGACCAAAGTGTTCCAACCACACTATCCAAGGGACATCTTCCGTACCCTCAAAGGTTAAATAAGAAGAAGGAAGAGAACAAATTCGATAAGTTTGTTGACATGTTCAGCAAGCTTTCGATAAACATTCCTTTGGTTGAAGTCTTAATGCAAATGTCGGGGTACACCAAATTCATGAAGGAGTTGCTAAAGAAAAAGAAGGTTGTCGATGTGGGCACCATTGAAATCTCACACAGATGTAGCACTGCGATAACAAGTAATGTTTCTACAAAATGGAAAGATCAGGATGCATTCACTATTCCTTGTACTATTGGGATGTTTGTGTTTTGAAAGGCCTTGTGTGACTTAGGGGCAAGCATTAACTTGATGCCCTTAGTGATCTCCAAGAAGTTAGGATTGGGTACACCTAAACCTACTCCCATGTATCTACTCATGGCTGATTGGTCCATTAAGCGTCCAATAGGGATTCTATTTGACGTGTTGGTCAAAGTTGATAAGTTCATTCTTCCAGCGGACTTCGTGATCTTGGATTGTGAAGTGGATATAGAGGTCCCCATCATTTTAGGGATCCCATTATTAGCTATGGGGGGAGCCCTTGTGGATGTTGAACTCGGAGAACTCATGTTACAAGTGCGAAGTAAGGTAGTGACATTCAATGTATGCCAACCCGCAAAGCCTCCAGATGAATTGCGAGTAGTCTCGATAATTGATGTTGAGGGAAAGCTAGATAATGCCCTTGAGGAGTGTGAAATAGGAAAGATGCCCAAGTTTGAAGAGTTTCCAAGTCGGCAATAATATGATGTTTTGAGGATATTTAAGTAGCAATTCTCCTTCTTAAGGTGGGGCCATGCCAACCAGATTGGCTTGCTATCGTCGAGCCGCAATGTAAAATCAAGAGCTTTTTGGAAGGCAACCCAAGTGTTTTTACATTGTTTTTCATTACTTTTTTTGTTTTTTATTTGTTTTAGCAATGCATGGAGAGGAAAAATGACAAAGTGGAAAAATGCGACAAAAAGGGGATGTGCGAATGGACGTATGGTTCACACGAGTTGTTGTGCGTGTTGCACAGGCCATCGAATACCAAAAAGTGAACTAAAGAAAAACTGTTGAGTTAGAGGTGATGTGCACTGGACTGTGCATTCCACACGAGCCCTTGTGCGCATTTCACCTCCATCGCACACTATAATAGAAGAGGGGCTAATTTCAAGCATGAAATAATGAGGTGCAAAGCGACATGCGGTCCACATAAGATCTTGTGTGAATCGCATGTCGTGACACACCAAGGTAAGTTTTGAAATTTTTTATTGACCTACCTATTGACCGACCCGACCCGGAGGCCAACCCAGTGACTTTTCTACTTCTTTTTCTCCTTTAAACCGCCACGTTCACCCCTTTTTCTCACATATTTTTCCAAACCTCCATAATTTCTCTCCTAAAATCCTCCACAAATCCTCCAAACACTCCTAAAATCTTCTCCTTCTCTCACCTAGACCCCTCCTCTACCGCGGCCTATCACCGCCACCGTCATTTTCTCCGGGCAAGTTATGGGTCTCCATTGTTGTACCTTGAAAAATCTTCAATTTTTGCCTCCCTTCTCATAATCTTCACTTGTGGCTAGAAATAGCTCAATTCGCCGGAAACACCCATATAAGGGTCTAAGCTAGAGATAGTGTGACCTGCCCAAGCCTATAATCGTTGGTTTATGCCTAAACAATGCTGCTCAAACAAAGGCCATTGGATGAATGATTGTGTGATCAAAAGATTAACAATTATGACTAAAACCAATGCTACCTATGTCATTTAGTAAGAATTCATACATTTCAGAGAGTACCTTGACCCGTGTTTGAGTCCCATCAGAAACATATCCCTAGTCGTCCTCTCTATTGTTTACACCTCACATTTATTTTATTATTTGGTTTGGAACTGAATTGTGGCATATTCCCAATTCCCCCTTTCTTACATTATTTGTTGTTTGGACAATTTACTCTAGTTGTGAAGTCTTTTCTACAATCCCTTTGGCTAAGCTCAAATATCCTATGGCATCGACCCTGGCTCCCATCGGGTAATATAAATTTTAGTTTGCTTAAGGATCGCCGATACCTCCATCTTGGAGAGTACATTTGAGCATTATCACCAACATTTGATTCATTTGGTTCTGAAATGCTTAATGGAAGCTGAATGGAAACTCACTGTTTAAGTGAGGGTAGATACCTCACTTTTCAACTCTTTAACACCATTATCCGTGGATTCAACTCTCTTTAAGACTCGGGACATCATGTCCTTAATTTTATAGCTTGTGGGATCTCTAACACTTGTTTGGAAAGGTATTACATCTGCCTTTGGGGGAGGCACATATGGATTTATCTTCAGTGACAATACCTATCACCCTCTCTATCACGGTCCCTATCTCTCCAATTGGCATCTAGGTCTCTTTTTTGATCGCGATCTCTCCATGTGGCTTCTTTATCCTTGCTCCAACCTTGATTCACATCCCTTGGTCACCAAAGGCCTTGGTTTGCACCTTGGTACCCCGGGCGAGAACCCGCCACTAGGTTAAACATGTAATACACCTTCTCATCAAAAAATGTGTAAGCATCAACTTACTCATGGTTTTTGGCTCCTTGAGCCCCAATGGCATTGACACTCTTTAATCTGGTTCCCATCATGTGCTTAGCTACCAAGTTCACCTGGGTCATCATCTTGGACAAGGTCTCATCTATTTTTTCCTCCTTCTGTCTCATCTCATTTGTCATAATTGCGGAGGGGACACCCGATGTTACCTCGACTTCCCTTGTATATGAAGCTAAATTAGTTTTTGTCATCCAATCCAACGAGGCCTTGGTAAGTCCATATGTTTGGTCCATTAACTATCCACTCTATAGGTTATTTTCAACAAACTTATTCATGGAGTCCAACAAGTGATAGAAACTCTTAAGTAACACTTCATCTAGCAACCTATGATTTGGACATAATAGCATTTTAATTTTCAAACTTAACCACACTTCATGTCAGGGTTCTCTGGGCTATTGGTGAAAGATCATGATCTGATCACGAATTTGAAGAATTCTTGATCTAGGAAAGCCTCAGTTAATTCATTCCATGAAGTGATGGAGACTTTTGGAATCTCTTCCAACTATGATATTGCTTTTCTCGTGAGGGAGAATGGGAATAATCTTAGCCTAATAGACTCTTGGATGATGTTGTTGATGTTAAATGGCTGACATATTTCAATGGAGTTCCTCATATGGTGGTTAACATCCTCGTGTGCAAAGCCTCCAAACAATCCTTTCATTTGGATTAGGTGTAGCATGGTGCTAGTGACATGGAAAACTGTATTTCTTACAGTAGAAGGTAGGCAAATGGCACCCGCTACACCCTCTCCAATTGTCTCACCTTACACATCCATAAACCCATCAACACTAGCTTGCTTGCTAGAGTGACTGATCGCTTCACCTATTCAATCAATAAAAACAACAAACTAAAAAAAACAAGGCGCAACACAAATGTAAATCAACAAACAAAATATGGTAATCAATTTCCAATCTCCGATAATGGTACCATTTTTTATAACATCCAAAAATACACTCCAATGAAGGAGGTGGAAATGGAAATTTGCAATACAAGTACCCAACTAAGAGTCGGGATCAAATCCCACAAGGATTGGAGTTAGATTTACCCAAATTTCATTGATCAACTCAGAAAAGCACGTGCAATGTATCAAACAAAAAAGTAAAGGGATGTGTGTGTGAACAAGTGATCAATTCAATAGAAAGTGACAACTTTAACACAATTGTTAAAATATCAATATTGGAAAACCTAGGGTGTGCAATTAGATGGGGTATACATTTGATTTGGATTAACTAGAAGACTTAGAACAAATTATCATATGGGTAGCTTTTAGTTTTAACCATACTCAAAGTTTCTCAATCCAAGAGTATGTCTATTTTGGGTTCCTTCAAACTCCCAAAACCAACCAAACATATTCTTGAGTAGGCTTAGACTATTTGTAGCTCTAGCCATTAGATGAGGGTAAATCTCCAAATCCTCACTATTAAAGACTTACCCAATTCTACTTTCCCTTCTCAATAAAAAGTGAAATTAGAGAGTTCAATTAATATTTGCAATCATTAATCTTAGAATTAAAACTTGAAGAAATTAATAGATCCATACATTATAATCAATTTGAAGAACTAATAGTCAATACCCTGTCAATACTAAGCACCCATTATTAGCACACACCCGTAGAAGAGAATTAGCTCCTCATATTAAGGAAAAGAGAAATTATACCATATGGGTATTCCTCAATTCCATTCATGGTGAGAAAATTAACTACATTTGCATGCTTTCAAACTCAACAATAGAGTTTTTAATATTCTAGAAGAAGGAGAACATAACGTCTACTTCTTCAATGTACTTTCCTACAATATACAAGATAGGGAAAATTCTAGGTATAATTTTTTTGCACAGATCCCAAAACATTCTTGGAAACTTCCCAAATACACAAAAGAGATTTTTGATGAAACTACCCCTCGAGCAGATTGCGCTGAACATATGTTTGCACCTATGTCTGCATGTCAAGACTTGCGGCACGCATGTGCCCAAACTCCTAGCCAGTGTCTTCATCTTCTCCTGTGTGGCACCTACGAAATACAGGTGCGGACTTGTTACACACATGTTTAATGCATGTTTTGGTCATACACCCTTTCTTCTATTCTTCTCTAAACTTGGCTTTCTTCCATTGCATATTTGGGTTCAAATCCTCTTCTATCTTTTATTCACACAAATGCCTGCATATAAGAGGACAATGCATAAAATCCTTCTATATTACACAAGATTGAGGCAATAATTCATGTTTAAAATCTTAATAAGGTGGTAAATTACCAACTTATTAATTAGACCCATTAACATTAATCAATTGTAGAAGCAAATTATAGATATCCAATTATATAGCTACATCTATCATCACACACCTCTAGATATGGAGTTTAGCCATTCATAATGAATGAGAAAGCAATTATACCAAATGAGTCATCTTCTATATTGGCCATCAATGGAGTTCAATCAACAAAATCAATTCAAATATCTCAAAATTATCAAAACAATGACAAAAATTCTCCTAGAGTGTTTTAAGTCAAAAATTAATGGTTGCAAACATTGATTGAAATTACTTGATTGTGTTCTTACTTGAGATAGAGGTTCATAATTTTGGATGAAAATTCACTAGTGGGTTCTTGGGATTTCCATTTAGATTTAGGCTATAAATAGATCAATTTGCTGGAAAACACTCATTTAAAAGTCTAAGCTAGAAATAGTGTGACTTTCCTAAGCCTAAAATTGGTTGGTTATTGTTTAAACCATGGTGCTTCAACAAAGACCATCGGAGATATGATTGTTTGATCAAAAGATTGACATTCATCATTAAAACTAATGCTATCCATGTCGGTTTACAAGAATTTGCACAATTAAGCAAGTACCTTAACCCATGCTTAAGTCCTATCGGAAACATACCCTTAGTCGTCATCTCCCTTGATACAATCCCGTATTTACTTTATTTACTTTTGGAATTGCAATTGTGACAGATTCCCCCCCCCCATTTTTTACTCTTATTTTTGTTTAAACATTGACTATATTGGTGATTAATAGGTGACTCTACGATAATCTTATAGGTGACCCTACCATTTTTTATGGGATCAACTCCGAATCCTCACGAGAATTATAAATTTTGTTTTGCTCTGACAATTATTATCACCTCTATATGGAGAGTATTAGTTGAGCATTATCTGACCACATGGATTCAGCTTTGCTTGATCCTAGTTCTACTTTCTCATATGTGTCTGCTGGTTTTGCTGAGGGATTATACATGATTTTTGAGTTACTTGATTTTCTTGTTCATGTGTCTACCCCAATGAGCAATTTTGTGATAGTTTAAAGAGTTTTTCATGCTTGTCCGATCATGTTTGTGCAGTGAAAAACTTTGGCTTATTTAGTGATTCTGAACATGGTGGATTTTGACATCATCTCAGGGATTATTTGGTGGTCTCCGCACCATGCTATATTAGACTATCATTCTAAGATAGTGATTGTAGATATGCTTGGATTGGATAAACTAGAGTGAGAGGGTAACTATAGTCCTGCCACTATGAAACCTGTATTATTCCTTTTACTCAGAGTTTGATAGGAAAGGGGTGTTTGTAATGCTTATCTCATCTTTAGGACACTAGTGCAGAGGTCTCAACTATTGAATCAGTTCATATGGTGTGTGTGTTCCAAGAGGTACTTCCTGCGAAATTGCCTGGCATGCCACTAGATTGTGATATTGATTTTTGTGCCAATTTAGAGATGAATACATACCTAATTTCTATTCACCTTTATAGAATGGCACCGACTGAGTTGAGGGAGCTAAAGGTTCAGTTGTAGGAGTTGTTGTGTAATAGATTCATTTGTCTGAGTGCCTCCCCATAGGGTGCTCCAGTGTTGTTTGTTGATGGAGAAAGAGTTTATGCAAAATTCTGTAAGTGTGAATTCTGGTTTGCTTTTGTGTCCTTCTTAAGATATGTAGATTCGAATGATAGGGTGATGGTAGACCCACAGAAGATTAAGGCACTTAAGAATTGGGCTTGGCCCACGTTAGTGTGTGGGGTTTGTAGCTTTGTGGGGCTGACGAGTTACTACCGTATATTCATGAATAAATTTGCTTCCATTGCTACTCATCTAACCTAGATGACTCACAAAGAGGGACCTTTCCTTTGGTCAGATGATTTTGAAGACATCTTTCAAAAGCTCAAGACCTTATTGACTACCGCTTCAATTCTTGCCTTGCCAGTGGAGGGTAAAGATTTTATTGTTTATTGTGATGCCTTACGATCTAGTTTAGGTGTTGTATTAGTGCAAAAAAACAATTTTATCGCTTATGATTAGAGGCAACTAAAGGTGCATGAGAAGAATTATCTGACTCATGACCTAGAATTGGCTGCAGTTGTTTTTTCTCTAAAAATCAGGAGACATCTTTTCTATGGGGTGTGTTATGAACTGTTCACAGACCACCATAGATTACAGTATGTATTCACTCAAAAGGACTTAAATTTGAGGCAGTGGAAGTGGATGGAGTTTCTCAAGGACTACAATATTACTATTATGTACCATCCCCATAAGGCTAATATAGTAGCCGATGCATTGAGTAGAAAAACTGAGAGTATTGATAGCTAGGCCTACTTGAAAGATACTAGGCGTCCGTTGGCTAGGGAAATTCAGGCCCTAGATAACAGTTTAATAAGACTGGAAGTGTCTGAAAGGAGTGGATTGTTAGCATGTGTTGAGGCGAGGTCCTCTTTTCTTGATTAGGTTAAGGGTAAGCAAGTTGATGATGTTAAGGTGAGTAAAATTCATGATAAAGTGTGGAAAGGCGAGGCTAAGGAGGCCATGATTGATGATAAAGGTGTTGTATATTAAAGGGAAAGTTTGTGTTCCTTGTGTGGATGATTTGATCCGTACTATATTGGATGAAGCTCATTGTTCTAAGTATTCTATACATCGTGGTGTGACCAAGATCTATCACGATTTAAAGCAACACTATTAGTGGGGTATAATGAAATGAGATATAGTCAATTTCGTGGCTAAGTGTCAGAGTTATCATCAAGTGAAATATGAACACCAGAAGCCTAGTGGTACTCTTCAGAGAATGCCCATTCCCGAATTGAAGTGGGAAAGAATATCTATAGATTTTATGTTTGGCCTTTCCAAGACCTTAGGAAATTATGATTCGATATGGGTTATTGTGGATAGATTGATAAAGTCTGCGCACTTTATTCCTATTCTAGTGACTTATAATGCAGTAAGGTGATACCCACTAATTACACCTCTTTATATGAGATATAAAGTAGTCGTTGTCAAATATAGAACCCAATTGTGAGTTGGGGTAAAATCCCATAGCAAATATGGAAGAACATAGTCAGTAGCAAAATTTTGACTTGGTAGTCATTATTTCAAGGAGGGTTTGCATCAAAGTAAAAGTTGACAAGTGTTTGTGCGTTATCAGTAACCAATTGTTTGTAAATTATTTGATGTTGTGTTCAATAATAGAGAAGAAACTAGGACTGCGTTCCTCCCGATTTCATAACTTAGTAGATATACGCAACTAGTCATCTATCCTGGAGATACGCATACAAAATTAATCATACATTATGGTTCAACTGAAGTACGGTTGGCCAATTCATAAGAATTTCTCTTGATCTCTGGTCTGTCCCACAAGTGTCGAATAACTAAACTTCATTAATTGTCTGAGATTAATTATCTTTGGTTGGTCTCAAATCATTAGATGAAGGTTAGTAGCCTCAAATCTTTATTGTTAATCTTTTTTCCTAACCTATTACCTCCTTGGACTGGCAAGTAAAGATTAGTGGCGGGTTTTAACTGTCATGCCCCAAATTAAAATAGAGCAACTTGCACTTGATGCCAAAACATAGGACAAAGCCGAACCTGTTGAACTATTTGACAATGGCACATAGTAGCCACACACAATCAAAAAAATAAACAAGTATATCTTGGCTTTGAATATTGATAAGTCGGTAATCTACCAACTTATTGAGCCTTTATCCATGAATTATTGCTATGTTTTGAATATATTTAGATGTTCTTAAGGCCTTTATTGATGTCTATGCAGGTACTTGTGATCAAAAATGAAAAATAAGAAAATGGACCCAAAAAGAGCTTAAAAGGAGTAAAGTGTGAAGTGGTCAAAAAATATGGAGATTTTGCCTTGAGATGCGGCACTTGTGCAACACGTACAAGCCTTGGTGCGTTCCTCACCTTTCACTGCATGGAGCCTTGCATTGAATGAATAATTTGTTATGAGGTGCAGTCACTGTGCGATGCACACAACTCATGGTACAAACCACACCTCCTTCGCATGACATTTCCCAAATTAGCGAAATGCACATTGTGTTGCACACAACCCAAATGGTATTTTTGTCCAGAAATGTTGCGATATTTTGGGAAAGTATTTAAACCCATTTTGGGAATAATTGTAAAGAGAATTCTTCAGCTCTGAATAATCTTGAGTAATTTTATCTTTAGAACAAGTTTCCTCTAAAAGAAGAATAAGAGCGTTTTAATAAATTCTCTCTTCAGATTCATAGTTCACCATTTGTGTACAAAACTGAGCTTAGATATTGAAATTACACTTGCATGAAGAGGAATTTGACTTACCCACTTGGTATATCTCCTTCCTTTAGTATGAGTAGCTAATTTCATTGTCTAGGGATGTGTTGATAATGGGTGCTTGACAAATGGGTGTGGGTGTTGCTAATTCTCGCTTATAATTGTTTATTTCACATGGGTCTAGTAGTTTCACCAAGTTTTAATCCTAAAATTGGTGGTTGCAAACATTGATTTTCCTTACTTGGTTATGTTATTGCTTGAAAGAGAATTTCATAGCATTGGATTTGAAATTACTAGTGAGAACTTGGGCTTCCATTTAGATTTGAGGCTAGAAATAGCTCATATCAATGGAATCACCCATTTAAGGGTCTAAGCTAGAAATAGTATGACCTCCCTAAGCTTTAGCTTGGTTGCTTTGTTGTTAAACCGATAGTGCTTTAATCAAGATTGTTGGATATATGGTTGTTGATTGAGAGATGAACAACCATACTCATAACCAAGGCTACCTATGTCATTGAAGGAGAATTTGCGTGAACAGACAATCACTGTAGCCCATATTTAAGCCCCATTGGACGCTCATCCCTAGTCGTCTACTTTAATTTGTACACCCATTTTACTTTACCATCTTGCTTGAATTGGATTTTGTGACAGAATTCCCAATCCCCCCCCAAGCCTTTACTTTCTTGCATTTAAACACTTACTCTCTTAGTGAAGTCGTTTCTATACAATCATTATTGTGCTATCTACAAGTCTCTGTGAGTATGACCCTAACATCTGTTGGGTACTTATACATGTGTTTTGCTTGAAAATCGCTGATACCTCCTAATTGGAGAGTATGTTTGAGCATTTATCAAAAATGGTGCCGTTGTTGGGGACTTGATTTGTTAGTTATTTTTGATTGTAGATTTGAAATCACTTAGAGAGTGCTTGTTGTTTTTTATTTCATTTGTTGCTTGTGACTGATTGCAGGCATACATATCCCAAGCATCAATGCCCAGTACTTCTCACTCGATCTATATGCATTTGATTTTGCTACCTTGCTAGATCATAAGTTGGATTTTTGGGAGCCGAGGAAGTAATGGGTGCGACCTCTGCTAAAGAGATTGAGAATTGGTTAAAGGATGGTGCGCGAAAGGATAGAGAGCTATGAATCGCCTCAACACTTCTTGAATATATGGTGAGGAGTGAAACAAATGATCGAGTGGAAACAATTAACGCCATTGGTGTTGTTGGGGCTGTGACGCTAGTAGAAGATGTTGAGTGTTCAAAGGAAGGTAGTGATAAGGTGCTTGTGGAGGACCATGGGGTAGGTTCACATAGAAGCTCCCAAAGTTTGGTCATACTTGATTATGGGAATCAAGGTCGAAACGAACAAAATGATGGTCCTAGGATTGAGAGTATGCTTGTGAAGGTGTTAGAGAAAGTAGGGGAAATCTATGGGTTCATCGAGGGGTTAAGTCATGACCTTGGGAGTCTTGCCCAAATTGTGCAATATCACTCCATAGCCATTGAACGTATTGAGGATAGAATGCATTAGCTCAGCTTGCAATTTGAATCTAGGCAACCCAAGAATGAAGAAAGAAGTAGTGGTGTAGAGAGCTCACTCAACCCCATTGATGCTACACTACCAATAGTAAGTAAACCTAGAAATAGGCGAGCTTGGGCAAATGGTTTGCCCAAATCTTTACAACGTGAGAACAAGGTGCCTAAAGTTCTCAAACCTTTCCCTGCAGGTCCACCTCCTTTCCCTCAGCATTTGTTGCAAGAAAAAGTGGATGGATCTCCGAGAGATTTTGAGTCTATGTTGGAAAGAATCACCATAAATATTCCCACAAACACTTCTTTTAACAAGATGCCTAAACATGCCAAGTTTGTGAAAGAATTATGCACATGTGCAATTTAGAGGATTTCGGGATAGTTTAGCTATCTCCTTTTAGTAGTGCAATTCTAGCGGGTGAGTTCAGCAATGATGCACTGATGATGGGTGTACACACTTTTTGTGACTCAAGGGGAATTCACAATTCCATAAGGTTAGTATGCAATGAAAATGCAAGCGTCAACCTGATGTCCTTGGCCACCTTTAAACGATTGGAGTTGGGGCAGCCCCCTATCACTAACATGGAGTTCTTTATGACGGATCAGTAGAGGAAGCACTCCGTAGGGATTGGTTGTGACATTTTGATCAAGGTGGTATGGATTGTATACCCAGTGGATTTCGTTGTGTTTGATTGCAAAGGGAGCTTTGAAATACCCATCATCTTGGGGCAACGTAGTCTAAAAATAGGGCATACCCTGAGCAAAATGGACTCGGGAGAGTTAAAATTTTCTTTGAATGATGAGTAAGCCACCTTTGATGTGAATAGATCTATGAAGAAACTGAGTGATCTACAAATGGCTTTCACAATTAGAAAGATTGAGGAAAGCATTGATTTGCACATGAAAGAGGGATTTGTAGATGAAGTATTAGAAACAATATTGTTGAATCATGATGGTAAGGGGATATAAGAATATGATGAGATTTGTTGTGCGTTAGTAGGAATGGGCTCCTATTCTTACCCTCCAAAGAAACTTGATCTCAATCTAAAGAACAGGAAAACTCCACCACCTACCTTGGAGCACAAACCACTATTGTCCCACTTGAAATACACATACTTGGGTGCTAACGAGACCTTACCGGTCATTATTTCCAACAAGTTGAGTGACAAGCAAGTGGAAGCTTTGCTGAAAGTGTTGAAGAAACACATCCGACCTTTAGGGTTGACCATCGCTGATAACATAGGTATACCTCCAAGGATATGCACGCACAAAATAAACCTCCAAGAAGAAAGAATCCCTTCCATTGAGCACCAACGAAGGCTAAACCCACCAATGGAAGAAGTGGTGAAAAAAAGATTATTAAGTGGTTGGATGTGGGGGTGGTCTTTCCCATATCTGATAGCACTTGGGTCAGCCCAGTGCAATGTGTGCCAAAGTAAGGTGGAATTACCGTGGTGCCTAATGAGATGATTGCTCTCAGACTCGTGACCGGTTGGAGAGTATGCATGGACTACCAAAAATTGAATTCTTAGACAGAGAAGGACAACTTTCCTCTCCCGTTCATGGATCAAATGCTAGACCAATTGGCATGTTGTGGCTTATATTGTTTTCTCGATGGTTATTTCGGATACAATCAAATTTCAGTTGCCCCAGAAGACCAAGAAAAGACCACTTTCACATGTCTGTATAGGACTTTTGCTTTCAAAAGAATGCCCTTTGGGCTTTGCAATGCTCCCGCCACCTTTCAAAGGTGTATGATGTCGATATTTTCAAACATGGTGGATGATACCATGAAGATCTTCATGGATGATTTCTCGGTGGTTGGAGATGATTTTAGTGATTGTCTGGAACATCTGGAAGAGGTGCTTAAATGGTGTGAAGAAATGAATTTGGTGCTTAATTGGGAGAAATTCCACTTCATGGTGAAAGAAGGGATAGTTTTGGGGCATAAAATTTTGGAAAAGGGGCTTGAAGTTGACAAGCCAAAATCGAGGTCATATCAAAACTACTCCCTCCAAAAATTGTGAAAGGAATAAGGAGCTTCCTAGGCCAAACTGGGTTTTATAGATGTTTCATCAAAGACTTCTAAAAAATAGCGTACCCTTTATGTAAGCTACTCGAAAAGGAGGCCAAATTTGACTTTGATAATAGTTGCATAAAGACTTTTCTCACCTTGAAAGAAAAGTTAACCTCCACCCCCATTATCGTTGCACCGGATTGGTCAAAACCATTTAAGTTATGTGTGACACTAGTGGTGTGGCTTTAGGGGCGGTGCTTGGCCAACAAAGAGAGAAGCTTTTTCACCCGATCTATTATGCAAGCAAAACTTTGAACATGGCCCAGACAAACTATACTATCATAGAACAAGAATTATTGGCTGTAGTTTTTGCTTTTGAGAAGTTTCGGGCATACCTCTTAGGAACTAAAGTGGTGGTGGATACTGACCATGAAGCGTTCAGGTACTTGATGACTAAAAAGGATGCCAAGCCCCGATTAATTCAGTGGGTGTTACTTCTTTAAGAATTTGACTTTGAGGTGAAGGACCAGAGAGGGTGTGAGAACCAAGTGGCCGATCACTTATCGCGATTGAAGGAAAATGGAAGGCCTGTGGAGGAGTTTGAAATTAATTACTCATTCCCTGATGAGCGTATCTTGGCTTCTTCCCATGACCTAACACCTTGGTTTGCAGACTTTGCTAATTACTTAGCAAGTGATTTACTTCCGGAGGGTTTGAACTCGCATCATAAGAAGAAGTTCCTCCATGACTTCTAGAAGTATTATTGGGATGAGCCTTACTTGTTCTGGATTTACGCCGATGGGATGATAAGGAGGTTTATTCTCGAAATTGAAATGATGACAATTCTTAGAACGTGCCATTCCTCACCCATTAGTGGTTATGATGGGGGTATGCGCATGGCTTCAAAGGTGTTTCAATATGGATTCTATTGGCCAACTCTGTTTCAGGATGCCCATTACTTGGTGAAGGAGTGCAACAAGTGTCAACGCAGAGGGGGCATACCTTGACGCCATAAACTTCCTCTAACTCCAATCCTTGAGGTAGAATTGTTTGATGTATGTGGTATCGATTTCATGGGTCCCTTCATGAGCTCACATGGGAACACCTACATTCTAGTGGCCGTGGACTATGTGTCCAAATGGGTTGAGGAAGTTTCTTTACCAAACAATGAAGGGAGAAGTGTTACAACTTTTCTTAAAAAGCATATTTTTTCTCGATTTGACGCCCCTCGTGCCATCATTAGTGATGGGGGATCACACTTTTGCAACAAGTTGTTTAGTATGCTACTTGAGAAATGGATTCAAACACAAAGTGGCCACCCCCTTCCTTCCTCAAACGAGAAGACAAGTTGAGGTATCCAACCGAGAAATCAAGTCAATCCTTTCAAAATATGTGAATGTTCATCAAACGGATTAGGCATGGAAATTAGATGATGCACTATGGGCATATAGGACAGCTTACAAGACACCAATTGGTATGTCTCCCTACCAACTAGTCTTCGGTAAGGCTTGTCACCTCCCGGATGTATTGGAACACAAGGCAATGTGGGCCTTAAAGAAACTAAACTTTGATTGGGGGAGAGTCGCTCGTACTAGAGTGGAAGACCTTAATGAAATGGGTGAGTTCCAGATGCGGGCTTATGAAAGTGCCTCTATCTACAAAGCTCGGATGAAGTGCTACCATGATCAGCAAATCTTAAAGCGAGAGTTTCACCCGGGTGATTGGGTGATCTTATTATATTCTAGACTCTATCTTTTTCCGGAAAAACTGAGATCCAAATGGTTGGGACCTTTCAAAGTGCTTCAAGTCTTCACCAATGGAGCCATAGAATTGGAAAATGAGGATGGTTTGGTCTTCAAAGTCTATGAGCAGCGAGTGAAGAAGTACTTGGGCATTTTGGAGGAAGTCACATTCTTAGAAGCCATTTACCTTGACGAGCCTTGAGTGGGAGGTACGTTTGTTGAGACGTGATGTTAAACTAAGTTCTTCTTAGGAGGTAACCCAAGCATTTTGATTTTTACTTTGCGTGTTGTTTTTGTTAGACTTGTAGTTAGGAACCCAGTTATGGATGTGTAGGCTATTATCAGGATATGTGATGCACCATGCCATCGTATGTCAGAAGGTGTGCATCGCACAGCTGGTCGCACGGGCAAAACAGAAAGCTGGGAAGTTGCACTCCACGGTATGTAACTGGTGTGCGGTCGCATGAGCGATTATGTGGGTCGCACATTAGTTTTGCACCTTATAATAAAGAACTGGCAGATTCCCCAAAAATCCATGCCACTATGCGATTGATGAGGTGATTCGCATATCTCGAAGTGAGCACTACACGTCTTTCGCACAAGTAACAATCAAAATCATGGCTCTAATACTAGTTTTGCTTGTGCAATTGAGGTGCGGTCACACCAACCTTTGTTAAGTTTGCACAATTGCCTCAGGGAGTACTCTATTTTCTTTATTTAACATCATTAAGGACAATGCTCCATTTGTGTTTGGGAGTGCTCAAATTGGTAATTTCCTTGTTAATAGTAGCTTAGAAATTAACTCTGAGGGTTTTCTTAATACCACAGTTCTTTCCCAAGGAGCAAAAGTTTTGTTTATTTTATTTTTCCTTTGTTTTTTTGTCGAACCGGGTTGGTGTGTCCCTATGATAGATTGAGAGGTGACTTTCTTAAGGGAAATGCCAAGTTTTAGTTTATAATTGAGTCCGTAGTTGCTTGTCTCCAAATGGGTCCATCAAAAAAAATCTTGGAAAGTTATTTTTGAAAATAAAAGGAAGAATGGAAATGAATTATTAAGGAAAAGCATTCTCTTGTCATAACTTGCACACTCTTGCTTTGGCTTGATTGACTCACAAACGAGTGTGTAATGAACTCGAAATAGATTGTTGAAAGTCATTTCTCCCAATTAATTTTGAGACTAATGAGAGAAGTCTTGTGTCATGATGCCTTGTGTGGTGAGGCTTTACCTTGATTCTTGTGCATGCGTGTCATCTAGAACTTACCCCGAATGTGATTCAAGGCAAAATTCTAGGTATGACCAAGCTTGGAAGATGACCTTAGGCACTTTTTGATAGCCACTTCACTCAAATGACTTCCCTCAACATCAATCCTAGTGAACCCCTTTGATCTTGTGATCGTTCTTTGGCACCTTGTTTAACACCTTGACCTTTTTGGAACCTCTATCTTGGTACCCGTCCTCCCTAATTTCTTTGAAGTGAAATGTAGGCTAAAAGCCTAAGTTTGGGAGGGTAATAAAAAGACAACATTGGCAAATGCCTAAGTTTGGGGGAACATGTGATCAAATGAGGAGAAGAAAAGGAATGCATTTCAAGTGCAAGGTAGCACCATAAGTTAGAATTAAAAATTGCTCCAAAAGTTCAGTCCAATGGGCAAAAATGAAAAGAAAGAATGGGTGCTTCCAAATGTAGGTGATACAAGGAGTTTGAATGGTCCTAATTAAAAAGGAGAAGCTTGGGTTGTGTGAGGGAGAAATAAGGTAAAGTTGAAACTTGAAAATGTGAGCGGTGTTCGAAATGAAAACAAAGATCATTAGGGAGGTGTAGTCACTAGAACCAAATTAAATCCTCACCTTAACCCTAGCCAATACCTTAATTCGCAAGTCCTTGGTGATTCTGAGCTTGGCGACGCTACATTAGTGGCGATTTACATTAAGGACAAGCCTATAGTTTGACGTGTGTGCACTTGAACTCCCTTGAGAGAGTGAGAGGCTTCTTGGTTCTCCTATAATACCTTTGTTTGAAAATTATATGACTATGAGTGGGATTCTCTCTTGTGGTGAATGGCATCATGCACTCGACTTGAAACATGAAGTCTCTATTTCTATTGAGAGGAATGAATGAGACAAGTTGTGTGGCAAATCTCGAGGCAAAACTTGACGGTCTATGCCAATGACTTGAAAAGCTTAAAAGTCTTGTTTTGAATGACAAAATTCCCTTGATTTTGAATGAGAAATGAAGTCCCTTTGGAAAAAAATTTGAAATGACCAATTGCCTTAAGATTGTGGTGGTTCAAATTGAGATAAACATTGTAGTTGTCTTTTTGTTTGAGTCTTTTTGTTTATTCATTTTCTTTATTTTTAGCATAGATTAGTCTTTTGTGCCTAGATTGAGTCTAGCGCATAATTCATTCCTTGCCTTGTGAGTATCTTGCTTGAGGACAAGCAATAGTTCAAGTTTGGGGGTTTGATAAGTCGGTAATCTACAAACTTATTGAGCATTTATCCATGAATTATTGCTGTGTTTTGAATAGATTTAGAGGTTCTTATGTCCTTTATTTATATCTATGTAGGTACTTGTGATCAAAGATTAAAAATAAGAAAATGGACCGAAAAAGACCTTAAAAGGAGTGAAGTGCGAAGTGATAAAAAAAGATGGAGATTCTGCCTTGAGATGCGGCACTTGTGCGACGCGCACAAGCCTTGGTGCATCCTGCACCTCTCACCACATGGAGCCTTGCATCGACTGAAGAATCTATTATGAGGTGTATTCGTTGTGCGATGCACACAACTCATGGTGTGAACCACACCTCCTTCGCACGACATCTCCCAAGTCAGCTGAAGTCACTGGTTCAACTGAAGAGGGTGTACGACACACACATCACTACATGTGAAACACACGTCGTGTTGCACACCACCCGAAGGGTATTTTTGTCGAGAAATTTGGTAACGTTTTGGGAAAGTATCCAAACCCATTTTGGGCACAATTGAAAAGAGAATTCTTAAGCTCTGAATACTCTTGAGTAATTTTAGTTTTGAGAACAAGTTTTTTCTTTAAGAAGAAGAAGAGGGTTTTAATCAATTCTCTCTTCCAATTCTTAGTTCAGCATTTGTGTACAAAAATGAGATTAGATATTGAAATTACACTTGAATGAAGAGGAATTTGACTTACCCACTTGGTATATCTCCTTCCTTTAGTATGAGTAGATAATTTCATTGTCTAGGGATGTGTTGATAATGGGTGCTTGACAAATGGGTGTGGGTGTTTCTAATTCTCGCTTATAATTGTTTATTTCACATGGGTCTAGTAGTTTCACCAAGTTTTAATCCTAAAATACGTGGTTGCAAACATTGATTTTCCTTACTTGGTTATGTTGTTTCTTGAAAGAGAATTTCATAGATTCGGATGTGAAATTATTAGTGGCAACTTGGGCTTCCATTTAGATTTGAGGCTAGAAATAACTCATATCGATGGAATTACCCATTTAAGGGTCTAAGCTAGAAATAGTATGACCTCCCTAAGCTTTGGCTTGGTTGCTTTGTTGTTAAACTGATAGTGCTTTAGTAGAGAATGTTGGATATATGGTTGTTGATTGAGAGATGAACAACCATACTCATAACCAAGGCTACCTATGTCATTGAGCGAGAATTTGCGTGAATAGGCAATCACCGTAGCCCATATTAGAGCCCCATTGGATGCACATCCCTAGTCATCGACTCTCATTTGTACACCCGTTTTACTTTACGATCTGGCTTGAATTGGATTTTGTGAAAAAATTCCCGATCCCCCCCAATCCTTTACTTTCTTGCATTTAAACACTTACTCTCTTAGTGAAGTCATTTTTGTACAATCATTATTGTGCTATCTACAAGTCTCTGTGGGTACGACCCCGACATCCGTTGTGTACTTATAAATGTGTTTTGCTTGACAATCACTGATACCTCCTAATTGGAAAGTATGTTTAAGCGTTTTTCAAATATCAACCTTGACCGACAATGCCCCTGTCGACATCTCTAGAAAGAAAACATCTACTGCCAACAGTTCATATAAAGCAATAAGCAGGTAGCAGATAAGTCATGTTTGGGCCATCGAGGCTTCCATGGTATCTAGGAAGCATAAATGCTATAAAGGCCATTGAGGCCACCATAATCTTTATACAAAAACAGAAAACATTTATATACAACGTAAACTAGGCCAATGAGCTGCTAAACTGCCAACACAACAACAACGCCCAACTGGCAAACAAGCTACAACTAATAAATATATAAGGCCAAAATGGCAATCATCGTAGCTGCACAACCCAATAGACTAGTCTGCAACCCTCTATGAATATAATACATGGTAGGACAGGTCCCCAACCTACCCAAAAGCTATAAACAATAAAAAGGCAAACCTCTGAGACTCTGGCAACCCCTACAATAAAAGGAGTCTGCCAACTCGCTGAAAGCTTGGATATGCTACATGAAAGATTTGTCTGGTCATCACTTAGGTCCTACAGACATGAATACAGTGCCCCAAGGCAATGGGGCATCATACAAAATAATGTACTAAGCATGTAAGGCAAACTACAAATTGAAATTGAAGTGTAAGGACTAAAAAAGAAGGGCACGAGTAAAAGAAAGTACAATACCTTACCTTCATTTAATAAGATACCATCTAATGTAAATAGAAAATAATAACCTAACCTATCCCCCATAAGCCCAGTAGGTACAAATAGCACACAATCACTATAAGTCCTAAAGAGTACAAACAGTCGCTAAATACCTATACTTGACCCCTTACATAAACCCCAATGATGATCTAATATGAATTGTCTGAATGTACATATGTCATTAATCAATACAACTCTGAGGCTCTGCGGTCATCTAAGTGTTGCCCTGTAGGTACATCCTGCCCGTCCCATAGGTACAATCTACCCGGCCCTTGGGCATGGTCTGCCTAGACTGAAGGTGCAATAGTGTAATGTAACTGCTTCCCCATAGGTATAGCCTTCATATCCCATAGGTACAGTCTGCCTGGCCCAAAGGCACAATAATATAATGTAACTGCTTCCCCATAAGTACAACCTACCTATCCCGTAGGTACGGTCTGCCTAGCTTAAAGGCACGGTAATAGTAATCAAAATATAGGCTCTAAAACCCTACAGTGTCAGTGTTTGTTGAGGCAAAAACAATATCATAAGAAGCAAAAAGATGATAAAAATAGAACAACAATAGCAAGTGATCACATATGATCTCGATACAATCATAACATGCTTTTCTAGGTTGCTAAGGAATAGAGTACTGCTACTAGACATTATATCATGTTGTGGTAGCAAGCTTAATGGTATGAGGCTATAGTCAAATAATGATGTTATACAAGATATAACAATCTTAAGCCTTCATGTCATGCCTCAAAGTTAAAAGTAAGCCTTCACATACCTTTCAACTGAAGCCTCAAAGGTGTCTCTATGAAGCTCGACCAACTTATTGTAACACAACAATTTCTAGAATCAACAAGGCTGCGAAAATGAGCCATAGACAATTGATAAGGCGTTAATATCACACTTACAACCAGACAACTCCAAAGAATAAAATGAGGCCAATAAAAATAATAAACAACAGCTAATCCAACAACAATATGCTAACCACATCTTGAAGGAGCGACGAGCTCCTGAGGCAGTATTTCAAGGCTGACTTTAAGTCATTCAATCCAACAACCATCATACGTGACTCTAATAATAATCAAACCAACCCCCAGTCCCTCCAACACATTAACACCATCAATATACAACAATAATAATCCAACTCAATAAGACAAATTAACTTCCCGGAGCCACAATATCCAAAATACCACTTCGTGGCTCAAAAATCTATAAAATGATACTAAAATATGGAATTGCAAAGGTGGGTCATAGGAGGAAATTTACTTTGACAAAAATATTTAAAATCCCAATCTAAATAATCTGCCCCCATGCAGTAACAACAAACGAAGACAAAATCAACAACAAACTACCACAAGTCATCGACAACTACAATATTTTTGTAACTAGAAACATAGAATCTCAATTCAACAAATAGATAAGTGTACCAGATCCTTACCTTGCCTAAATAACTCCACATCTACTTCCATATACTCAATAAACAACTGCTATCTTGCTTCCACAACACCCATGGAGATACACAATGAAATAAATGGGGTATACTATACAAAAATGACGAGCTCAACGTAGAGAAACTTCGGTTAAACTTCCAAGTTAAAAGTATAGGCATGAATGGAGAATTTAGGGGATTTATTCTTTGATTTTCTATGATTTTTTGTGAAACTTCTGAGTTAAAATGGAAATCATCTTATATAAAGCTAAGCCGACATACGGGCTAAGGGCCCATCTTCAAATATTTGTTTGTGTAGTCTCAAGAAAATGCGTATATATCTCTATTCTGAAGTTGTATGGACAAACCATTTAGTGCATTAGAAACTAGACTTATAGACTTTTTATTTGGTAGGTCAGGGTCCTTCTAACTCTTTATATATTGGAAGAAAATCTTCGAGATATTTGACCCAAATTTTCAGAGAATTCGTTGAAGGAATTTACAAGCTAACTTTTGCCGACTTTTATTTTGTAACTTGCTTGACTTCAAGACTTAACATACAACCATTGTGTGATTTAAACACCTCATAAAACATCATTACTCACATATTAGACACTCCTAGTCTTATTCCAAAAGAATGAGTTAATTTAAACGTTCAAATGGGCAGAGTGTTAAACTCCTAGTCTCTTTAGCTTCCAACGCCATCTCCTGGATATTATGGTTTTGCCACAAAACTTTCACTGAAGCTTTATCCTTATTCCACAATCTTCTAATCTAGAGGTGTACTATGGCAATAGGGACTTCTTCATAAGATAATTCCTCTAAAATCTGAATGTTTTTGGTATTTACTATATATGTTGGATCTCTGATACACTTTTGTAACATAAAAATATGAAAGACTGTATGTAATGCCTCTTATTCTGGAGGCAACTATAGCTGGCAAGAAACTCTGGCTATCCGAAATACTGGATGTCATGCCTCTAATTCTAGAAGTAACTATAGTTAGTAAAGAACTCTGCCTATCCATCGCACAATGGTAAGGCCCAACATATCGAGGGCTCATCTTGCCCTTATTGCCAAACTGCATAACACCCTATATTGGCAAAACCCTCAAAAAGACCTAATCATTAACACTGAACTCTAAGTACCATCGCCTAACATCTTTATATGATTTATGATGGCTATGAGCTATCAACAATCGCTCTCTGATCAATTTAACCTTCTTCACAGCCTGCTGCACTACATCAAGTCCAAGAAATCCTAACTCTCCAACCTTAAACCAATAAAGAAGGGATTGCCATTTCTTCCTATATAAAGCCTTATATGGTGCCATAACTCAACAAGTGACAGGTGATCATCCCAGTTCCCTCTGAAATCTAGCACACATGACCATAAAATATCACTGAGCATATAGATCATATGTTCTATTTGGCCATTGGTTTGAGGATGAAAAGTTGTACTAATATTAACTTGAGTCTCAAAACCCTTTTGGAAAGATCCTAAAAATATGTTGTAAATTGTTCCCCCCGTTCAGAATATTCGATATTGGGATACCATGCAGTCTGACTATTTTTCTAATGTATAGACCAGCATAATCTTCAGCTGGTAATGTGGCCCTGATAGGCAAGAAATGGGCTTATTTAGTTAGCCTATCAATAAACACCCAAACAGAATCAAACTTTCATCACGAATGAGGCACACTTATGAAAGAATTCATATTATCACCTCCCATTTCCACAACAAAATATATATCTCCTGAGTCAGCCCACTGGGCTTTTGATACTCTACCTTTACATTCTAATGATTTTTGCACTATTCCACGAACCTAGCTATGTCCCTCTTCATGCTTTACCACCAATAAATCTCCTTAATATCCTGATACATTTTTGTGGATCCTGGATGAATAGAGTCATGAGAATGGTCTACCTCTTCCACAACCTATTATCAAATCCCTGCAACATCTAGAATGCATAACTGATCTTTGAATTTGAGGACTCTATCTCCTGCTATATCAAAGGCTAAAGACTCCCGCTGCTGAGCCTTGCCTCTAAGCTACTCTAAGCTAGGATCCTAGTGTTATCGGGCCTTCACCTCCATAACTAGAGATGATATAGTTGTGTCCTAAACTGTGACTCTGGTATCATCAAAGTCTAATAATCTAACCCCCAAACTAGCTTGCTGAGGGAGCTCTCGCGCCATCTTCCGCTTCTCAGCTCCCAAATACGATAGACTTCCCATAAACTTATGACTGAGGGCATCATCTACTATATTGGATTTCTCTGGATGATATAAGATATCTATATCATAGTTTTTCAACAATTAAGCCATCATAGGTTCAACTGTTTTAGTCTAAAATATACTGGGAGCTCTTATGATTTATATAAATATCAAGATTAAAGACATATAAGTCATGCCTCCAAATCTTCAAGGCATGAATAAATACAACCATCTCTAAATTGTGGGTTAGGTAGTTTTTCTCATTCTTCTTTATTTGTCTAGAAGCATAAGCAATTAGATTTCCATGTTGCATCAGAACACAAACCAGCCTAATGCTTGAAGCATTACATTACATTGTGTAGCCCTTTGAACCCTCTGGTAAGGTTAAAATTGTTGGTGAAGTCAATCTGTCTTTTAGCTCTTGGAAACTCCATTTGCAGGCTGTGGTCCACTAAACCTTAGTTACTTTCTGAGATAGCTTTGTCAAGGGTGTTGAATGTAAAGAAAATCCTTCCACAAACCTTTGGTAATACCCTGCTAACACTATAAACCTATGAACTTTTGTTGGGTTCGTAGGTCTAGGCCAAGTCTTCATGCCCTTAATATTCTTTAAATCAACCTAAATAGCAGCATCTGATACAATATTACCCAAAAAGGCCATATAATGCAACCAGAACTCACACTTCGTGAGCTTATCACACAACTTCTGATTTCAGAGTACCTGAAGCACTGGTTAGACGTGGTCTCCATGCTCAATCTTTGAATGGGATATGCAATAATATCATCAATAAACACAATGACAACAGGTCTAAAAATGATCTATATATACTATTCTTCTAGTCCATAAATACTACTAGGGTGTTTTCCAACTTGAAAGATGATAACGCTCAAGTGTACTCTCCTATATGGAGGTATTAGCGATTGTTAGAGTAAAACACGTTTGTAGTATCCGATGGGCATTGGGGTCGATGCCACAGAGAATTGGTGACTATATAAGTCAATTATAAAGAAAATACTTCACAACGAGAGTAAATTGTTTGCAACAATAAAAGTAAAGGAAGGGAGGAATTGGGAAATCTATCACAATTCACAATTCAAAACAAAACAATAAAGTAAAGGCCGGTGTAAACAATAAGAGAGGACGACTAGCGATGTGAGTCAAATGGGACTTGAATATGGGATAGGGTAATTGCTCATATATAAGAACTCTTGCTAAATAACATGGACATTATTGGTTTTAGGTATGTTTGCTAATCTCTCAATCAAACAATCATATATCCAATGGTTTCTATTCCAATACCATTGTTTTAAGCAATAACCAACCAACATATGCTTAGGAAGGTCACACTATTTCTAGCTTAGACCTTTAAATGGATATTTCTGGAAAATTGAGCTATTTCTAGTCTCAATGTAGGTGGATTTCCAAGTGCCCACTAGCAATTTCACATCAAAAATTGTAAACCCCTTTTACAAGCAAGAAAACAATCAAGTGGGGTATATCAATGTTTACAACCATCCATTTTAGAGTTAAAATTATCACGCCCCAAGACTACCCCCTAGGTGTAACACGGGACCTCGGACAACAAGTGGCTCAAGTTAGCCCTTGGTCATAGAATACTCATAAATTCATAAAAAAACATAGCAGAAGCATAAATATAAAGCTAGACAACCCAATCCATAAATGATAAAGTCAAGATGAAACATAATCCGAAAGAGGTACCCGAATACTATCTATGTCTCAAAGCCTCTAACTATCATAAAGAGTTGATTGGACAATACCCAAACTAACTCAAAAATCCAAAGAAAGAACATGAATGAAATAGGTCTAACACTAGTCCTCAAATAATGAGGACTCACCAACAAAAACTGGGTCTCCGGTGATATCGAGCTACAAGTCTGAGGGAAGGACCAAGTATCTGCATTATCAAAGGATGCAGCACGAGAATATGTGTCAGTACTATAGGATGTACTGAGTATGTGAGATATCCAAAATCATGATAAAACATACTTAAAACTTAGTTCATGCTTAAATGTAGAAATCATAAGAAAATATCAAAGTCAAAAGGTAAAGCATGAGATGAAAGTCAAACCTCAAAATAAGATATTATAAGGCTTAGAAAACTTGAAAACATTCATACGAGAGTTTCTTTTAACCGACATAAACCATGATGAGCTACATGGAGTCCAGTGTCATACACCCACACCAAAAAAGGTTGTCCTAATCGGCCAAGGTTAGAACCTTCTCTGTCAGGATCATGTCATAAGCCATAGAGAGCAACCTATGGTGGCAACGTAGTTCTGGGACTTAAGGATATGCGTAACCTTATTCCAACTCGATGCTAAATACACTTCCAAAACATACATATATCTCAATTCATACTTGTGATATATCTAATGCCAAAATCTATTTGAAAAGCATAAAGACATATCTAATGTCATGCAATTCAAAATCATAAGTCTTAAAACATAGCATAGCCATAATTCTAGAACATACTTTACTTTATAAATTCATAACTTAAAGAATTAGGCATGCAATTTCATAAATACATAAGGTCATGTTATCTAAACATGCCAATTTTCACGTGAAAATATGCAATTCAATAGAATAATGCTAGAAATCATCTTTAATACATGGGATTTTGAAATCAATTAAGGAACCTCAAATAAATCATAGATAAGTAATGAGAAACAATGAATTAATGCTTTAAAACTAAACCCAAAATTTTCCCAAATTGGTTAAGAACCCTAATTTCACAATTTCATAAATCAAAGTAAAACACGGGATTTTGTGCATAAGGGTGAAAGAAATCCCGCATTGAATACCCACATACCTTATTGAAGATTTCTTGATCTAAGATGAAAAGAAATAAAGGCTTGAACTTGGATATTGAGACTTGGAGCTTGAAGGACTCTTTTTCCTCTTTTGTTAGATGAATGAGGAATAATGAAAGACTTAGGCTAATAAGAGTAAAAACCCTACTAAAAGTGGCCAAAACGACCTCACTTAAGTGTTAAAAGGGTGGGTAATTATAGAAATACCCCTGGGATTTAATTACATAAAAACTATTAACAATCTTGGCTTTAGGTCCCACGGGTCCCTTCCACGAGCCGTAGAAGTAACCACGGTTCATGGATTGGAGTCGTGGTTCCTGAGCCAAAATTCTATGTTGCGGATAACTTTCTACGAGTTAAAAGGATGACCCATAGAACCTTTTATGGTTCGTGGAACCCACTCATAGTTCGTGGGAAGACTGGTAACCCTCAGTTTGAGTTCCATAAGTTGGTTCCATGACTCGTGGAACAATCCATGGATCGTGAACCTAACTCGTAGTTCTCAGACTTGAGAAGGATCTATAGGACTCGTTTCATGGGTCACTACCACGGCTCATGGTTCTATCCACGGCCCGTGTACTTGACTCATGATCCCTAGAAGTTTCAAAATATTCAAAGATTTTATGTTTAAAAGCTTAATCGAATTCTGGAGTGTTACAATATCTCCCCCTTTGGATCATTCTTCCTTAAATGAAGGATAAGCAAGGAAAACTGGAGAGAAAACAACCCAATCAAACAACAAAACATAAAACTCATGGATAAATCATGAAAACTGAGCTTTTAAACTTAAAACAAACAGTAACCCAATGGCTCACAATCAACCTATCGGCCCTACACAGGCTCAAATCACTGTACAATATAGATAACTAGCCTAAAAGTCATAATCCGATGTCTGGGAGTAACGAACATTCCCAAATAACCAACCATTTATGGTCCAAAGGCAATTAAAAGGCCATAAAGGGCCACAAGGGGTGATACTACACAATATGATCAAATACTAAAACAAACGTGAGAAATAAGATGGACAAAAAGAAAGCGAACAAGGTCTGGGATGCCAACCTAGAATACCCAACCCAAGGATACTAGATAGTGCAATTATAGACTTTATACGAAGAGTATATGTAGAGAAAATCAAAACCTACCTATCATCCAATGACAAGCTGCTGGAATAACATTGTCCAAGCCCAAGCTCCTACGAGAAGTCCCAAAAAGAAATCACACTACCAAGAACGTAATCTACGCTTTAAATTAAGACTAACAGTATCCATATTACTAGAAGTTTAGCCAGGTTAACATTTGGGTCACAAGCAAGCCCATGGGCCCCACAACTTGAAGTTAGAAACGAAAAACAAAATGATGATCCTGACAATCCCAGGAATTCATGCTCTAAAATTCGGCAGAATCATTCCACCAGAAGGGCTCCAAAATAGCCCACAACCTTAAGAAACAAAGAGGGAATTCAAATGGGAAAATGACGGAATTTACAGAAGGAACTTACAAAATTAATGACAAGGGAATGATCACGGACCAGGAATTATCACCCTAACACTGGAATGAAGCCACACAGAGTTTTGGGAGCATGGAGCTTAACAACAATGGTGGAAGTCATTTTAGAGTTGAAAAAAATGAAGGGTGAAGTATTTATACTGCCAGGGGTCCTTATTCGTGATTGCGAAGGGACCCCATGCGGTCGCGAGGAACACGCTGGTTAGACCATCGGTATCGCGATGGCTAGCTATGCAGTCAAGAAGAACAAGGAGGCAGGGGCTTCATTACAGTCGCGAGAAGGGACCTCACGGTTGCATAGAACAAAAGGGCGCCGAGTCCACAAGCCCTTTATCGCGATCGCGTGAAGGGACCCTCGCGATCGCGATGCCCAATGAGGCAGACCATCACAATCACGTGGACTCCCTTACGATTGCGATTAAGGCCCGAGGGCTTCACCTGCAACAACAACAACCAGCAGAAAAGCTTAAGGTAAAAAGTCTCCGGATGGGCCGATAAGTCTCATCTGGGACTTAGCGCGCACAAATGAAAAGTAGACTCCACGTTCAAAACCAACCTTTAGGCCAACTTTTTCCAAAATGGAACTCAATGGCCAAAAATGAGTTTGAAAGCCTTGGGACCCAAACCAAAGGTCCCTCTATCAAAAAGTTGACATTTCGAAGCTAACAACACTGACAAAATTTCCATCCAAGGTTTTCTTCTCTGAATGTTGACCCAAGTCAAACTTCTAAGTTCAACTGGATAGAAAACACAGAAAATAAGACAAAATCAAACCGAAAGCTCACAAACCCCGGCCAAAGGTCCAACTAGACCAGAATCTACATTCTGGAGCTAACATAACTGTCAAAATTTTATTTCGAGCGCGTTACCAAGTATGTTGACCGAAGTCAATGATTTTCTAAGTTAAAGCTCTAAAATAGGAAAACAGTCATAACGACCTAATGAACAGCCAGGACACGAACCACTGGTCCCAGCAACCCATAAATGACTTGGGGCCGCAACAAGAATGTTCTAACAGTATAAAGAAAGCAAAAACATTGAAATGACCTAAAGGGTCATTACATATTAATTATTTATTTTCTTATTTTTAGTTGATACGGTAATAATATCCTTGCATACCCTTTTTATATTCTTTTTACACCCATAAAAGTGAACAATAATGATTTATAAATCAGAATCCATAGGTTAGGATTTCTAACTTATTTTTGTTATTTTATCTTAAAATAAGTGTTTAAAAGCACCTTTTAAAAGCAGTACAAAAAACTGCTTAACAACTATTTTAGCGTAAAAACACTTAAAATAAGTCAGTCTAAAAAAGGCTCTCACTCCCTCCATTTAATCTAACTTTATCACATTGAACTTTGTATTTTCTAGAAAAGTAATAATAAATAAAGTACATATTTTACCATAATACCCTTAATTATTAGCATTTCGAAAAAAATTGAAATAATTTGGAAACTTTGTAGTTCATGTTATGGGTAAAGCATGAAAAAAGATTTTCTTTCTCTTGATATGCTAAAGTGGACAAGTAAAAGTGAAAATTTATTTTTAATATACAATAGATAAATAAAAATAAAAGTTTATTTTTAATGTAAACAAGTAAAAATGTGTGAGGAGACTACTAACTAATTATCAGTTGTTCAACATTTGAAGTTCAGAGGATATCTAATCATTACTGATAAGAGACTAAAAGTACGCTTTTATACAATCATTTGCCTCTCGTTTGTCCTCTTTTTAGTGTCGTCTTGAGAATATATGTTATAAATTACACTTCTGTTTTATATTTTATTTATGTAGGAGTATATTGAGGTGATTGGAGCATAAACAAGAGGAAAAAGGGCATCAAGGAACCAAGGAAGAAGCAACGCCACAAAGCAACGTAAAACAAGCGAAGGATGACTTCCCAACTTGTGCGTTGTGCCACTGAGCAAAAGCAAGCAGTGGTGCAGGTTTGGGACTGTCTCTAAACTTTTCCAGTAGCAGCAACTGTGACACACACACAAAAGCGGGCAGTGGCGCGGATTTGACAAGCGTTCTGAAAATTTTGTTGTTCCTTGCGCCAATGCTCCGCTTTTGGGCAGTGGCACGAGCAAGTACTTCTCCTAACCCGATTGGGATTAGTTTTCTTAGTCCTAAGGGTTCCTAAACTCTATAAATACTCCCCTCCCACATTTTCTATGAACAACAACCGACTTGGGGAAGGCAAAACCTACGAAAAAGCTCAAGAACAAGGTCTAGTTTTATTTCTTTATTTTATTTTTGATTTTTTTCTTATAAAATCATGAAATCTCTTCTTCCAAAGAGATTCATGAGTATATAAACCTTTAGTATCTAGGTTTGTGGTTAAATACATGAAGGTTCATGTTTTATTATCATATTGTTTAGTTCGGATTTTCATTATTGAGTTATTTATCTTTCTTTGCTAGTAATTGTTTGTTAACTTGATCACCTAGCAAACACTATCTATGGTGCATAAATTGGAATAGGAATAGGGTGTTTATGTACGCAATAAGGAAAGGTAGGGCTTGGTTGTGAACTCTATAAGGAAGGGGGAACGATTCACTAATGTGGATAGGAATATACTCGGTAGCCTTGCCCAGTTGATACAGAAGAGAAATCATATGCCCTTCACTATAGACCGACGACCATAGGAATATAAGCATTAGGAATAGTCGAGGAGACAAAGAGTTGTTGGCAAAACGCTCAACATGGTTAAAATTAATCTGCAACTAGTAACTCAGGACATCAACTAAACGTATGGTTTGAAAACTCAACTGGATTGTCGAAATACCATGACCCTGGAACTTTTCTCAAATCTAAATTACAACCTCAAATCAAAGCTTGTCTACAATTTGTCATTTGTTTAATTTAAAAACATACAAATCACTCTTTATTGTCGGTTACCTACTGAATAGCTCATCTAAGAATTTAAGCTAGAAATCAATTCATCAAATTTCTTGGGTACGATATCTGGACTCACATCCTATATTACTTGTACGGCCATGTACACTTGCATGTGCGTGAGGACGCAATAAGTTTTTGGCACCATTGCCGGGGATTTGATTTGAAATTGATACTACTTTGGAATTTTATTGAACTATTCAGATTTCACTTTTGTTTGTTGTTTTTGTTGATTTCAGGTCATAGGTTAGTGTATGCTAAACACTCTGAGTCAAGGCAATCCCTTGATTTCCATTGATCACGAGCTTGAACGCACTCTTAGATGTCTGAGAGCTATGGGTGACCACGTGAATGACCCAATTAATCTGAATAATGCTGGAAATAGGGATGCAGTCTAACCTGCTCTACCACCACATGTCCTTGTGCTAAAATTCGCTAGGCCAAACGGTAAAATACCTCCAAAGCTATTGTCAAGCCAACCATCATAGGGAACCTTGACCTAAGAGAAGGCATGGTGCTAGCACTTTCAAGAGTTCGTTGACTTAAGTGATAACTTTCACTACTAGAAAGTGAGTGATGAATATGTAAAGTTAACATTGTTCCCTTTCTCATTAATTGGAGAGGCAAAGCAGTGGTTGCAGAGTGAACCTGCCAGTTCTATCACATCATGGGATATATTGTCTGAAAGGTTCCTCAACAGGTTCTTCTCATCTCGAAGAAAAAAAGAGCTCAGAGGCAGAATTTCTGGATTTGTTCAAAAAGATACTAAATCCCTTCCCTAAGCTTGGGAGAGATACAAGGGATATTTGAGAGATTGTCCGCACCATCAGCAACCCAAGGAGATCATCGGGCATAATTTTATTGAAGGGCTAAGTCCAGACTCAAAATCTCTTCTTGATGCTGCAGCTTAAGGGCAAATCTTATCCAAGAGCTATGATGAAATAGAGGTGTTGCTTAACCTTATGTCTGCAGGACACAGAGATTATACAAAACCAAGAAGAATATTCACCGCAACTCAGAAGACACCGAGTAAGCTTGAATTGGATGATGTAGCTGCCATACGGTCTGACATTAGTTAGCTTGTCAACACGGTAAGCAAATTGGTAACCAACCCAAATGTGAGCCAGGTTCAGCAAGTACAACAGGTTCAAGCAGCTGTATTATTTTGTGAAAAGTGTGGTGAGAATCATACTTATTCGGGATGTCCATTGAATCCTGAGTCTATTTTCTATGTGGGGTAACAGAATTATAGAAACCACCCAAACTTTCTTGGGGTGGAGTTCAGCAGGGCCAGAGACAACAATATGTACAACAGGGTCCACAAGTGAGTAGTTCTTTGGAGGAATCTCTAAAGCACTTTATGACCCAACAACAACAAGTTCAGCAGGCACAGACACAGGTTAATCTTGAAACCAAGAAGGCTATCAATGAATTGCAGATTCAAATGGGGCAACTTGCCACCAAACTTCATGATAGGCCTCAAGGTACCTTGCCTAGCGATACAAAGATCCCCAAGCAGGTTATGGCTATCACTTTGAGAAATGGGCGAGAGTTGCAAGTAGAAGAGCCTCCAAAGAGAAAACGTCACTGGGGAGACGGGCTTGAAAACTACAAGAATACTGAGTCGGAAGGAAAGAGATGAGGGTACTTGGCTTTCATTCCTGCTTAGGCTTCCCAAGTAGCTCATTCAACTAGCTGATTTCTCCAAATGACCTTCACCAAAGAGACTTCTTTGTTTCTCAACCTCTGAATATGACAATAAAGAATATACACGGGAACTTCCTCATAAGTAAGGCTATCCTTCACACTCACATCTTCCAAAGGAACAATCAAGGTTGGATCACCAACACACTTCTTCAACAAAGAAACATGGAAAATCGAATGAACCTCTTCTAAATCTAATGGTAAATCCAACTCATAAGAAACACTACCAACTCTCCTCAGAATTTGATAAGGACCTACATAGCAGGGACTAAGCTTCCCTTTCTTACAAAATTTCATCACACCCTTCATGGGTAGAACCTTCAGAAATACCCAATCATCAACCTCAAATTCCAAATCTCTTCTCCTCACATCTGCATATGATTCCCTCAATCAAATACAACAAAAAGAAACATTTGTCCAATAGACACCAATTGAAAAATGACCCAGATAACCTATGATATGATACCAGGGAGAAACTATTATTCACATTAACCTCCATCCCAAATGCAACATCAACAATAACATACCTAGTGTAGTCTCACAAAGTTGGGTCTGGGGAGGGTAGAGTGTACCCAAACCTTACCCCTACCTCAGAGGTAAAGAGGTTGTTTCTGATAGACCCTCGGCTCAAGGAAAAACAGTCCAATGCAGTCTAGAAAAAAGAAGTAACAGACGGACAAAGAAACAACAGATAATAACAAAAACAACAGACAGTAACAAAATAGAAACTACAACAAACAATATGATAGTCAAGGTACCATGACTACTTATATACCTATGCCCTAGAGAACAGTTTAAGTTGTCCAAACACACTGTCATTTAACAACAACTATGACTTGGCTTAGAGTTCATTCAGCTTTCCTTCAAATCCACTCAACTAGTCATCTAAACTCAAACATAGGCATTTTGAACTATAGATAGAACAGAAACCAAACTTTACCACTACTCTTGATAAGAAAACAAGAAACGACCATCTAAAGCAAACCATCAAAACCCTCAGAAATCACAACCACACCCTATCCAAAAGTATTAATGGCAGACCAAAGTGACATTTCCTTTGGAATAGAAAATGACAAAGGAATAGAACAAATAACAGATCCATTGGTGGCCCATTTTCAGTTTATTGTCTCCAAGATTAAATAAGAACAGGTTATATGAGTCTAATGTTTCAACCCAAAATAGAAAACTGAAAAAGAAAGAGAAACAAGAAATTCACATACTTTTCTGTAAACCCATGAAAAATCTGAGGAGGAAGCAATAAGAGATGAATTGGCATTTGTGATTTCAGATCGGTGAAACAATAAACAAATTTGAGCTTAGTCAAAGATCTGTGCTGTGAAGTGTCAGAGAACAAGTACTCAATTATATCCAAAACCCAGAAGCAAGAAGCCTCTATCATTCAAATTTCTCTGATTTTTTAAAAAAAGTTTTTTTTTATGTGGGGAGATTTTGAAATAGCAAGTGGACCCAGCAGGGGAGCGCATGTGATATGCTGAAATGGAACAACGCAAGAATGAGACTTTTCGGATCACTTTTTCCAGCTTTCTTAATGCTCTTCTTTGCTTTTTCCCTTTTCGTCTTTTTTCTGTGTGGGGTTACTCTTCTCCTACAGTAGTATTTGTTTACTTATTTCTTTCAAAATTTAAACTACAATATTCAATTCCCGCTCACCAAAGATGAAGTCAATTTTTTTATACTATCGACAAGTAGGGGATGAACAAACCCACACTTAAGCTTTGACTATGCTCCTTAGCTTCCAAATTCGGGTACTCAGACTTCCCCAAACCTGCACAAAATCACAACCAAAACAATAAGTGACACTATAAAAAAACTAAACTATTACAAAATTGGGTTGCCTCCCAATCAGCGCCTGATTTAACGTCGCGGTATGATGCAAGTCACAAATCAATCAATTTCTCTAAATCTCTTCCTCCCCCTATGATAGAGCATTTGCCTCTTATTCACTTTTGGAGGATCACTTTCTTCTTTCACTTTTTTCTTATTCTTAACATCCCTTTTTGGGACACTGTCCAACCACCTAAACACATGCTCATGCTCCCTCAACAACTTGAGTGACTCTTTTTGCTGCACCTCAGACAATTCATTCGCAATATTCAAAGTTTCAACTTTTTCAAACCCATTCTCTTCCACCCCACACTTATGTTTGACCACCTCTGCGATCATGCACAAATCTCTGTAATGTGAAGGGGTAGAGAGTGATTTGTATACCATGAACGTTGCCTCCTCATCATGAACTATCATCTTCAACTCTCCTTTCCTCACATCTATCAATGCTCCACCAGTTGCAAGGAATGGGCATCCCAAGATAACCGATACCTGCTCATCTGCTTCATAATCTAAAATAATAAAGTCGGCAGGAATGACAAACTTACCCACCTTGATGAGAACATCCTCAATTATGCCCTCTGGATATACACGAGACCGATCTGCTAGCTGGAGAAAAATAGTGGTGGGTAGTGGCTCTCCTAAGCTTAGTGTCTTAAAAACATATAGAGGCATTAAGTTAATACTCACCCCAAGATCACATAATGCATGCCCAACCTCATCTTCACCAATTTGTATGGGGAGGGTGAAGCTCCCAGGGTCTTTGAGCTTTTGAGGATGTTTGCTCAATACCCTCGAACTACACTCTTCAGTGAGTGCAACCATCTCAAACTTTCTCATCCTTCTCTTTCCAGCCACCACATCTCATAAGTACTTAGCATTCTTTGATATGTCCGTCAAAGCATCAATCAAAGGAATATTAATGTGAAGCTGCTTTAATATATCAAGGAACTTCTTATAGTTAGCATCTACCTTGCTTTCTTGGAACCTTTGAGGGAACGGTGGTGGAGGTCTCTCTCTTACCATCTCAGGCTTCTTAATAGTCTCTTCTTCAACTACCTTTTCTAGCACACTCTATAACTTTGGCTCAGGAGTTGGTGCAGGAATCAATGCTCATGGAAATGTGTCAACTCTGAGAAGTTTTCAACCTCTTCCTAATGATCTGAACCTTCTATATAGTCTCATGAACTAAATTTGGACCAATCAATCCTGCCTCACCTACCTTAAACCAAATAATAGGAGATCTACACCTCCGCCCATAAAGGGCCTCTTAAAGAGCCATCTGGATGCTAGAATGGAAACTGTTGTTGTAGGAAAACTCGATAAGAGGTAAGTGAACATTCCAATTACCTTTGAAATCAATCACACAAGCTCTCAACATATCCTCCAAAGTATGAATAGTATGTTCTACCTAGCCATCCATTTGTAGGTGAAAAGTTGTGCTAAGCTTAACCTGAGTACCAAGACCATTCTGAAATGTTCTCCAAAACTGAGTACCCCTGTCTGAAATGATGGACAACAGAACACCATGAAAATTTACTACCTCCTGAATGTAGAGTTTGGCATAATCCCCAGTTGAATCTGTAGTCTTGACAACCAAGAAGTTGGCTGATTTAGTCATCCTGTCGACAATCACCCAAATAGAATCATGTTGCCTACGAGTACGATTCAACCCAGTAATGAAATCCATATTGATAGCTTCCTACTTCTAAGTAGGAAGATTAATATACCGAGTCATACCACCATGTTGCTAATGCTCTACCTTCATTTGTTGATAGTTGGGACACTTAGCTACAAAACTTGCTATGTCCCTCTTCATGCCATTCCACCAATAGACTTTCCGTAGGTCATGGTACATCTTGGTGGCACCAGGGTGAATAGAATACCTGGAGCTATGAGCCTCTTTCAAAATTCGATGTCTCAACCCATCTATGTAACAAACACACAGTCGACCCTGATATCAAAGCACACTATCTCCCCTTTGGGAAAAAACCTCTACCCTTTGCTGATGAACTGCACTCTTCAAGTGGTGCAAAATAGGATCATTGTCTTACTTCTCTTTCACTTAATCTACCAAGGAAGATTCAGAACCATTATGAACAATGACACCACCATCTGTCAAATCCATAAGGCAAACTCCTAATAGAGCAAGTCGGTGAACATCCTTGGCCAATTTCTTTTTTGTCCTCAACCGAAGACACACTACCCATAGACAACCTACTAAGTGCATGCGCCACAACATTGGCCTTACCCGGATGGTAAAACACACTCATATCATAATCCTTAAGAATCTCAAGCCATCTCCTTGACAAAGATTCAATTCCCTTTGAGTTAACACATACTGAAGACTCTTATGATTGGTAAATACATCCACGTGAACACCATACAAGTAGTGTCTCCAAATTTTCAAAGCAAAAAACACGGTCGCCAACCCAAGATTACGAGTAGAGTAGTTCTTCTCTTGAATCTTAAGCTTTCTCGAAGCATAAGCAATCATCTTACCATGTTGCATTAACACACAACCTAAACTAATCCTAGAAGCATCACAATACACGACAAAGTCATCTAGACACTCGGGTAGAGCCAACACCTGGGTTGTGGTCAATCTAGTCTTTAATTCCTTAAAGTTCTTCTTACATAGATCAGACCACAAAAATTTAACCTTCTTCTGAGTCAACCGAGTCAATGGGGAATCAATGGAAGAAAACCCTTCAACAAATCTCCTATAGTAACCACCCAAACCTAAGAAGCTTCTAATATCAGATGGGGAAGTGAGTCTCGGCCAGTTCTTTACTGCCTCAATCTTTTGAGAATCAACTCGAATACCATCTCTAGTCACAACATGACCTATAAAAGCAACAAAATACATCCAAAACTCACACATGCTAAACTTAGCGAATAATTGTCGATCCTTGAGATTTTGCAACACCACTCTCAAATGGTCTGCATGCTCCTCCTTACTCCGAGAATAGATAAGAATATCATCAATGAACATAATTACAAACATTTCCAAATACTTCTTGAACACATAGTTCATCAAATCCATAAAGGTTGCAGGAGCATTCATTAGTCCAAAAGACATAACCACAAATTTATAATGACCATATCGAGTTCTTAAGGCTATCTATGGGATGTCACACTCTCGAACATGGAGCTGATAATAACCGAATCTAAGGTCGATCTTGGAAAAGTAACTGGCACCCTGAAGCTGATAGAACAAGTCAACAATCCTAGGAATATGATACTTATTCTTGATTGTGACCTTATTCAACTGACGGTAGTCGATACAAATTCTGAGGGAACTATATTTATTTCACATGAATAAGACTGGAACACCCCATGGAGAGATGCTGGGTCAAATAAAACCCTTATCAAGGAGGTTTTTCAATTGATCTTTCAGTTCCTTAAGCTCCATAGAAGCCATTCTATAGGGAGGAATAAAGGTAGGATGCTAATCTGGGAGAAGGTCTATTCCAAAGTCGATCTCCTGCTCGGGAGGGACTTCGAGCAAATCTTTGAGAAACACTTTTGGAAACTCACTCATAATAGGAACTGACTGGAGAGATGGGGTTTCAGACTCTGTGTCCATAACCCAAACTATATGATTAACATAACCTTTTGAAATTATCTTTCTAGCCTTAAGATAAGATATGAAATAACCCTTTGAGGTTGGAGTACTACCCTTTCACTCTAATACAGGTTCATTCAGGAACTTGAAACTGACAACTCGAGTATGACAATCAACCGAGGCATAACATACATACAATGAATCCATACCAAGAATAACATCAAAATCAGTCATCTCTAACTCTACTAGATTCGCTAAAGTGACTCTTTGAAGGAATGAGATAGGGAAATTTTGGTAGATTCTTTTGGCTAGGACTGACTCACCAACAGGAGTAGAAACACAAAAGGGTTCTAAGAGGTGATCATGACTAATCTCAAACTTGCAAGCCACATAAGGGGTCACAAAAGATAAGGAGGCACCCAGATCAAATAAAGCATACACATCGAGAGAAGACTTTCAACATACCAGTAATAATTTCTAGTGAACTCTCCTGGTCCTGGCAAGAAGACATGGCATAAAGGGAGTTTTGGGTCTAACCACCAGAACTAGAAGCAGTGCCCTGCTGGGCCGATTGACCTCCTGGGGCTGCTGGAGCAGACTGAGTCCTACTACCTCCTAATCCCTTCTTAGCTAAAGGGAAATCCTTAATATTGTGTCCAACCTGACCACACCGAAAGCATCAACTTCAACAAGTTATACACTCACCAAGATGACTCCTACCACACTTGTTACAAGAAAGGTAAGGGGTCCCCTTTGCAACACTCCCCTGCGAATAGGAACCTGATCCTCTATAAATCTTATCATGACTAGGCTTGGGGCCTGGGTAGGATCACTAGCCAAAGAATGAAAGGGCCCTGATAATTTTTTCTAGAACGAAGAGCGATGTCCTCCTTTGGAACTCTGATTTTCAAAACCTGAACTCTCTGATTTAACCCTCTTGTTCTCCCTTGCCATCTCTCTCAACTTGTGTCCCTTAATCTGACGAGCATGAGTCATAAGACGAGAAATATCCATATTGCCCAAAAGCATCACGGACCAACACTCATTTTTTACCAAATATGTTACTCTATAAACTTACTTACTCATCTCATCCCATGGATCAGACACCATAGAAAGAGCATGCCTAGAGAGCTTGGTGAACTTTAATCCATACTCCTGAACCTACATAGAACCTTAGCTTGCCTCAACTCCCTCGGAAAAAACCGGTCAAGAAAATCCCTCTCAAAGCATTCCCAAGTCATAGGAACCACATTCATAGCTCTAATATTTTTTTCACTGAGTGAACCAAATATGAGCCATGTCCTTGAGTTGATAGGAAGATAGATCAATACTATCAACACCACCCACTTGCATTAGACCAAATATCTTATTTACCTCATCCAAGAAATTTTATGGATCCTCACCAACTTTTGAACCACAGAACTCAGGTGGGTTCATACGAATGGAATCTCAGACTTAGGCTGCTACTCCAACTTGATGGTGGGCAGGGATAAGAGCCTGTTGATTGGCCTGAGAGGCCATAGTCTGAGCTAGCATATGATGGCATTTCTGAACTCCGCATTTGTGACCTTGGGGTCTAGAATCAGAGAGTCAACATTTCAGGCATCTCGGTGAGGCATGGCATAGCGAGGAGGCATAATCTGAAACACATAAAGAATGGATTAGAGGGGTAATCGAGTTAAACTCTATCGCATGATATTGATCATGAATAAAGTGAAGCTTTTCCTGAGACACCTTGTATCTTCCCTCTTATAAGTGTGGCGCGCTTCACATACATAAAAGAGACTCTACTCGATGTGGATTTCAGACACCTTAGGACTCTTGACTACTCCTTACGCGTAACACGGGACCCGGGACCACAAGTGCCTCAAGTTAACCCTTGGTCATAGCATACTCAGATATTCATAAGAAAACATAGAGGAAGTATAAATAGAAAGCTAGGCAACCCAATCCATAAATGATAAAGTCAAGATGAAACATAATCCGAAAGAGAGACCTGAATACTATCTATGTCTGAAAGCCTCTAACTATCATAAAGAGTTGATAGGACAATACCCAAACAAACTCAGAAATACAAAGAAAGAACTTGAAAGAAATAGGTCTAACACTAGACCTCGGATAATGAGGACTCACCAACAGAAATTGAGTCTTCGGCGATGTCTAGCCACAAGTCTGAGGGAAAGAGCTTGTCTCTGCATCATCAAAGGATGCAGTACGAGAATATGCATCAGTATTATAGGATGTACTGAGTATGTGAGATATTCAAAATCATGATAAAACATACTTAAAATTGAGTTCATGCTTAAATAGAGAAATCATAAGAAGGGTTTCGATTTCATAAATAGGTTTATATCACCCCCTTGCACCACAAGCTCAGCCTCATCGGCATCCATGAAGCTGTTAATGCTCTTGTTTTCATCTGCCTCTCTCATAGGCTAGCCTGCTCAATTACAACACAAACAACAAACAAAAATAAATAAAACAAGCACTCTCTAAGTTATTTCAAATCTACAATAAAAAATATCTATCAAATCAAGTCCCCGGCAACAACACTATTTTTTATAAACGCTCAAACGTACTCTCCCATGAGGAGGTATCAGCGATCGTCAAGCAAACCACATTTATAAGTACCCAATGGATATCGGGGTCGTACCCACAGACACTTGTAGATAGCACAATGATAATTGTATAGAAATGACTTTACTAAGAGAGTAAGTGTTTAAATGCAAGAAAGTAAAGGATTGGGGGGAATTGGGAATTCTGTCACAAAAATCCAATTCAAGCAAGATGGTAAAGTAAAACGGGTGTACAAATGAGAGTAGACGACTAGGGATATGTATCCAATGGGGCTTTAATGTAGGTTAGGGTGTTTGTCTATTCACATTTATTCTCGCTCATTGACATCGGTAGCCTTGGTCATGGGTATGGTTGTTTATCTCTCGATCAACAACCATATAATCGATAATCCTAGTTAGAGCAGTATCGGTTAAATTAACAAACAACCAAGATCAAGCTTGGGGAGGTCACACTATCTCTAGCTTAGACCCTTAAATGGGTGATTCCGTCGATATGAGCTATTTCTAGCCTCAAATCTGAATGGAGTCCCAAGTTCCCAGTAGTAATTTCACATTCGAAACTATGAAATTTTCTTTCAAGCAACAACATAGCCAAGTAAGGAAAAGCAATGTTTGCAACCACCAATTTTAGGATTAAAACTTTGTGAAACTACTAGACCTATGTCAAATAAGCAATTATAAGGAAGAATTAACAACACCCACACCCATTTGTCAAGCACCCATTATCAACACATCCCTAGGCAAATGCAATTAGCTACTCATGCTAAAAGAAAGAGATATACCAAATGGGTAAGTGAAATTCCTCTTCATTCAAGTGTAATTTCAAGCTTTAAGCTCCATTTTTGTACACAAATGGTTAACCAAGATTTGGAAGAGATAATGGATTAAAACCCTCTACTTCTTGGAGAGGAAAACTTGTTCTCAAAGCTAAAATTACTTGAAAATATTCAGAGCTGAAGTATCTATTTACAATTGTGCCTAAATTGGCTTTTTATACTTTCCCAAAACGTCACTAATTTTCTGGATTAAATTTCCCTTTGGGTGGCGTGCGACGCGATGTGTGATTTGCACATTATGATATGCGCGTCGCACACCCTCTTCAGTTGTACCAGTGACATCAGTTAATATTCTAGGCTTTGTGCGAAGGAGGTGTGGTTCGCATCATGAGTTATGCGCGTCGTACATCGACCGCACCCCTTAGCAGATTTTTCAGTGACCTTTGTGGCACCATGCGGTGTAGGTGCGCTCTGCACCACAGCTTGTGCGTGTCGCATGGGCATCGCATCTTAGGGCTGAATCTCCATATTTTTCTATCACTTCAACTTCACTCCTTTTAAGCTCTTTTTGGGTCCATTTCCTTGTATCATTGATCATAAGTACCTGCATATACATCAATAAAGGCCATAAGAACCTCTAAATCAATTCAAAACATAGCAATAATTCATAGATAAAGGCTCAATAAGTTGGTATATTACTGACTTATCAATCATCCACTACTAAAAAAGGACTTTCGTCCTCAAAAGTCAAGAGCAAAGGAGTACCTGAAGGCTCAAACAACTGCGGATACTGAGACCAAATCTCTGTCTTAGTCTCCTAGGTAGCCTCATCAACTAGATGGTGCCTTTACTGACCCTTAACAACCGGAATCTCTCTAGACCTCAACCTCCTAACATCTCTGGCTAGAATAAAAATTGGCTCCTCAACAAAGGCCAAACTCTCATCTAACTGAACCAAATACCACTGCAATACATAAGACTCATCTGGAACATACCATCGCAACATTGATACATGGAATACAAGATGCATGGATGAAAAATTGGAGGCAAAGCTAATATATAGGCAACACTACCAACCCTGGCCCAATGTACCTGGGACTAAGCTTTCCCCTTCTACTAAATCTCATTACGCCCTTAATAGGAGATACACAGAGAAATACCAAGTCACAAAGAATGAACTCTAAGCCACAAAGTCTACGATCAGCGTAGCTCTTCTACCTACTCTGAGCTTCCTGAAGTCTGTCTTGAATCACTCGGACCCTGTCTAAGAAATCACAAAGCAAGTCTGTACTCTGTGGCCTACACTCTAAACCATCAAACCACTGGCGATCTGCAATGCCTACCATACAAAGCCTCAAAAAGTGCTATGCCAATGCTTGAATGGAAACTATTATTATAAGCAAACTCAGATAAAGGCACAAACTGATCCCAAGAACCACCAGAGTTAAGAACACAGGCCCAAAGCATGTCCTTCGGTACCTAAATGGTGCTCTCAGACTGGCCATCTGCCAAAAGGTGGAATGCAGTACTAATATGAACCCCTGTACCCAAGTCTTGTTGAATCGCCCTCCAGAACTGAGATTTGAATAGAGTGTCGCAGTCTAAAATGATAAAAGCTGGGACCCCGTGCAATCGAACAACCTCATGAAGGTAAATCTGAGCTAACCTCTCTGCACTGTAAGTAGTCTAAACTGGAAAGAAATGCACTGACTTAGTCAGCCGTTCAACAATCACCCAAATATAGTCTAACCCTCGAGAAGTATGAGACAATCCAACTAGGAAGTCAATAGTGATCCCTTCCCACTTCTACTCAGGAATGAGAAGTTATTGCATCAATCCACCAGGTCTTATATGCTAAAACTTAAGTTGCTGACAGTTGAAGCACCGAGATACAAACTCCGCTATATCCCGCTTTATACCATACTAGTAAAGTTTTCTCAAATCTCTATACATTATCGCTGCACCTGGATGGATGGAATATCTAGAGAAATATGCCTCATGGAGAATCAACTGGATAAAATCCTCAACTCTCAAAACACAAAGATGACTTTCAAACCTCAGAACACCCTCTGAATCTAGAGTAGCCCGGCTAGCATCACCCCGAACAACCTGATCACAAAGGTCACACAACCGCTATTCCTAAAACTGATGGCTCTGAATCTGATCAACCAAGGTAGAACGAACCTTAATACTGGCGAGAACTCTACTAGGATCCATCAAGTCAAGCCTAACCAAACGATTAGCCAAGGAATGGATGTCCAAGGCCAACGGTCGCTAAAACTTATAGTGAAGATAGGCTGCCCATATTCACCATCTTCTGACTCAAGGCATCCACTACCACGTTTGCCTTGCCCAGATGGTACAAAATAGTTAAATCATAGTCCTTCAGGAACTCAATCCATCTCTATTTCCTCGAGTCTAGCTCTCACTGACTCATAATGTACTGAAGACTATGATTATCGGTGAAGGTCTCTAAGTGAACCCCATATAGGTAGTGCCTCCAAATCTTGAGCGCGAAGACTACCGCTACCAACTCCAAGTCATGATTAGGGTAGTTGAGCTCATGGACCTTCAGTTGACTTGATGCATATGCTAACATATGATCATGTTGCATCAACACACAACAAGGACCAACCCCAAAAGCATAAAATGGAACATCCTTCCTCATCAGCCTAGTCAAAGGTGCTGCTATGGAAGAAAACTCCTAGATGAACCGTCTGTAGTACCCTGCTAACCTAATAAAGTTGTGAACCTCGGTAGGAGTAGTAGGTCTCGGCCAATCATGAATAGCTAAAATCTTTCCCGGGTCCACTCTAATCCCATCCTTAAACATCACGTGTCCTAGGAATACAATTGACACAAGCCAAAACTCACACTTTGAGAACTTGGCATAAAACCGATAATCTCTCAAAGTCTGGAGTATAATCCTCAAGTGCTTCTCATGCTCATCTATACTCTACGAGTATATCAGGATGTCATCTATGAAACTATCACAAATGAGTCCAAATACGGGCTAACCACCATGTGCATCAAGTCCATGAAAGCTACAGGGGCATTAGTCAACTCAAAAGACATCACCAGGAACTCATAGTGGCCATAACGTGTCCTGAATGTTGTCTTAAGGATGTCCTCGGCCCAAATCCTCAACTGGTGGTAGCCTGACCTCAAATCTATCTTTGAAAACACGGCTGCACCTTGAAGTTGATGAAACAAATCATCTATGTGCGACATCAAATACCTATTCTTCACAGTCACCTTATTCAGCTGCCTATAATCAATACACATCCGCATCGACCCATCTTTCTTCTTCACAAACAGGACTTGAGCACCCCAAGGCGACACACTCGGCCTAATGATACCCTTAGCTAATAAGTCCTGGAGCTGCTCCTTAAGCTCTCTCAACTCAGCTAGAGCCATATGGTAAGGATAAATCAAAGTGGGCCTGGTGCCCGGCTCTAACTCAATTATAAAGTCGATATCTCTCTCAGGTGGAAGGCCTGGCAGGTCGGTAGGAAACACATCTAGGAAATCTCTAACCATAGGAACTGACTCAGGAGATGAAGTGTCAACACTAGCATCTTATACATATGGTAGATAAGCTAAACACCCGTGAGAAATCAACTTCCTAGCACAAAGGCAAGAAATGATCCCAGACGGTGAGCGGATATGTCACGACCCGATTTCTCGGTCATGATGGCTCCTACAATCCCCCCAGTAGGAGAACAAATCCCCATAGCCTAGGACAGTTAGTAATGGGCTACTATCTAACAAATAAGCGGAAGAAAAATTTAATAAGCAAAAGTAAGGGAAAAGATAACATGAATATATATATATACATATGCGGAAACTAAACCAAACCCCAAGACCTGGTATCATAGTATAGGGCCAAAACTACATACATGGAGTGCAAACGATCCAAAACAATATATACAGATGTCTCTGAATGGTAATAGAGTACATAAGGCAAAAGATAAACTAAAGCTAAGCTGTGATCGCCAAGAGCTCACCCTCAGTCTGAAGTAATCCCCAACAGATCTCCAAGCACGACTTACAGCGATCTAACGGCGATGGCCCACGCTAGGATCTGCACCAAAAGATGCAGGGGGTAGGGTGAGCACCAAATACTAAGCATAAGGTACCCAGTAGGTATCATAGGCAAAGTGGGCACATATATGATAAAAACGTAGTAACAGACATACTAGAAGCAAGTAGTCACAGAGATCAACAAAAGGTACACAGGAACTAGCCCAGAGGGAAATCAACAGAACCACATGTGAGGCCAGTAAGCCAAATATATACACCATACGCACAGGTGAAAGTAAGAAATAACGCACCTGGGGTCCTTGCAATAACAGTGTATACATAATAAGTTTACGAAATGGACGGTATACTGGTAACCTCAAGTGTAAGAAGAGGGAAAGAATAATGATAGGCATGCTCAGAGACATGAATCAAACCCAACTAATCATATCAATCTCAATCCAGAAACTAACAGCTTAGCAGTAACCAATTTCATTCTTAACCGTAATAGGGAATAATTCTGTAAGTAAATATCAAGAGTCTACCTACAGTCCCCCGGCCGCCCATACAACCGGGGAACACAAACAAGTGAAAATAAACCCTCCGGCATCCCATACTACCGGAGCGTACAATCAACAAACAACAAACAAGGGTGGAGCCTCAAACAATGAATGATATGATGCATGAAGATCTCAAGTGAAATAGTATCTCTGTATGTACCTCCTCCGGTGCCGATCCGACCCAGCAGGTAGGTTCCATGGAGGGACATTGCCCGTATACCTCTACTCCACCGTATACCCCTCCTCCGGCATATGTAGCCCGAAGCCCCAGGCCCGGATGGCAAGGTCCATGGAGGTCCCCGACCCCATACTAAAACTCAGTATCAAAACATGTCATCCGGAGGCAAGTCCAGTTTCAAGATAGAGACCCAGTCTCGAATATGCATGCCCAGACCCTGTCCAGGACTAAATTAGTAGGAAAATATCTCAAAAACACCTCCAAGGGTGCTCGGGCATAACCGGGTCTAAACAGTAGAAAGTCATTTCAAGTGCTCAGTCCGACCGAGGCTAAAATTATCTCAAGTAGCAAGAAAACTCAACTAGCACCCCGGCCCTGCCGAGTCTAGTGTTAATCGTAAAACTGGTGATTTAAATAATAATTTTACTTTCTTTTACCCAAAAATATTCATAAGTTAAATCAAACCATTTCCAAATCATTCCCAAAAAAAATGGGCCCCCGGGGCCATGCAAGGTTTAGAAAATAGTGCCAGTAGGCCCGAATCCAAACCGTAGTAAAACATGGATAAAACCTCTTTAAATGCATGGAAATGATATGATCAAACACAATAGCTATCCAGCAGCTCACAATCAACCTATCGACCCTGCACAGGCCTATAGCTACTCAGTAAGCATAACCAGCCTAGAAGGATAATTCTATGCCCGGGACTCGCGGACATTCCCAAAATCCCACCTTCTATGTTCCAGAGTAAACAAGGCATCACAGGACCACAAGGGTAAATAAAATATATCGGCAAGTACTACAAGCAACGGAGGAACAAAAGTAGGCGGACATGAATAAAGCGGTTGAGGTCTGTGGAACCAACCTAATAATCCAACCCAAGGATGCCAGCTAGTACAATTTCATCCGATATATGCTAAGTCTAGGGATTTTAAACCATAACCTACCTGTCGTCCGATGACAAGCTTGAACCTCTCCGAAAAAGCTCCAAAACAAAATCAAACTCGAACTCGGGCTTGAATAAGTTGACGTAGATAATCGATTTTCTTTTGAAACACAAATATTGCATTAAAACGTTTTTCTCCCCTAAACTTCAGCAACATACTGAGTAAAATAGTAACAACAACTATTATATACACACGTATGAAGTAAAATTGTTGAAGGAAAACATTGTAACCCAATTGAAATGTTTGAAACGTTATTATTTCTCTTGAAATTGGCAGCAAGATATATGTAGATAGAGTTGGACATTTAATGCCAACTAAACCAATTCAAGTACTACATAAGTAGCAAGGTGGCAGCCTCACAGTTGGTTTAAAAAATGTTGTCCACTACATCCACCTCCACGTGGAGTGGAGGTGTCAATACCAAACATATTTCCATTCCGTTATGTATGTACTCGGGTATTGCATAGGTTCGTGGTAAAGTATATATAACTTTTTGAATATATAATAATTAATAGAAAATTATTTCAAATAAAACCTACTATATTATAATAATAATTTTCAACATAACTAAGTTTACTATCTCCGTTAAAATATTACAATTTATAAAAACCTTATAAAATAAATACATACACGAATATCTCGTAAAAAAAGTATTTTTCATAGAACTTTAAAATAGTTTAAAAAGGTAATAAAAAATATAACTTTAAAATAAAATATTTTCAAATATACGCGCGATGCTAATAAAATTCTTAAATTTAGGTTCGCAATTCACCATCGCACGATTTTGATACTCAAGAACTCTCTTGGAACCCTCCCTTATGTTTTTCTCCTTGTTTCAGAACTGAAAAAGCGTTTTAAAACGTGAATTTGAGGCTTTAAATCGATCTTGACCCGACCCGGTTCGCGACCCGGTTCGCGACCCGGTTTCTGCCAGACTGTCCGCAGTAAAACAGTCATAACATTTTACTCCAACATCAGTTGGGCGTGAGGTTTTGTGCATTGGAAACTAGACTCGTAGACCTTCGATTTGGTATTTTGGGGGACTTCTAACTCTTTATATATTGAGAGAAAAGCTCTGGGACATTTTACCCAAAGTTCAGAAAATTTATTAAAGAAACTTACGATAACTTTTGCCGACTTGCTTGACTTCAAAACTTATCATACGACCAAAGAAATGGCCACGGCACCAAACTACCGGTCTCGACAAGCCTTAAATGACTTGGGGCCGCTACAAACAAGCTCTAACGGTACAAGGAAAACATATACGTGGAAATAACCAGAATGGTCATTACATCATCCCCTACTAAAAAGGACTTTCGTCCTCGAAAGTCAAGGTCAAGGGGGTACCTGAAGGCTCAAACAGCTGCGGATACTGAGCCCGCATATCTCTCTCGATCTCCCAGGTAGCCTCCTCGACTGGGCAGTGCCTCCACTGAACCTTAACAACCGGGATATCTCGAGACCTCAATCTCCTGACATCTCTGGCCAAAATAGCCGCCAGCTCCTCAACAAAGGCTAAACCCTCACCCAACTGAACTGAATCCCACTGCAACACATGAGACTCATCTGGGACATATCGATGCAACATCAAAACATGAAATACAGGATGTATAGCTGAAAACATCGAAGGCAAGGCTAACTGATAGGCAATGCTACCAACCCTCGTAAGAATCTCAAATGGCCCAAAGTACCTGGGGCTAAGCTTGCCCCGCCTACAAAATCTCATCACGCCCTTCATTGGCGATACCCGGAGAAACACCAAGTCACCGACACTAAACTCCAAGGCACGAAGCCTACGATCAGCATAACTCATTTGCCTGCTCTGAGCTGCCCGAAGTCTGTCCTGAATCGCTCGGACCTGATCTAAGGAATCTCGAAGCAAATCTGTACTCTGTGGCCTAGATTTAGAACCGTCAAACCAACCAATCGGCGATCTGCAACGCCTACTATACAAGGCCTCAAAAGGTGCCATGTCAATGCTTCAATAGAAACTATTATTATAAGCAAACTCAGCCAATGGCACAAACTGATCCCACGAACCTCCAAAGTCAAGAACACAGGCCCGAAGCATGTCCTCCAGGACCTGAATGGTCCTCTCGGACTGGCCATGTGTTTGGGGATGGAAAACAGTACTAAGATGAACCTCTGTACCCAAATCTTGCGGAATAGCCCTCCACAACTGAGATGTGAACTGAGTGCCGCGGTCTAAAATAATAGAAGTTGGGACCCCATGCAACTGAACAATCTCACGAAGGTAGATCTGAGCTAACCTCTCTGCACCATAAGAAGTCTGAATCGGCAAGAAATGTGCTGACTTAGTCAGCCTATCAACAATCACCCATATGGAATCAAACCCATGAGAAGTACGAGGCAAACCAACAACGAAGTCCATAGTAATCCCTTCCCACTTCCACTCAGGAATGGGAAGTTGCTGCATCAAACCACCAGGTCTCATGTGCTCGAACTTAACCTGCTGACAGTTCAAGCACCGAGATATGAACTCCGCTATATCCCGCTTCATACCACTCCACCAGTAAAGCTGTCTCAAGTCTCTATACATCTTTGTTGTGCCAGGGTGAATGAAGTATCTAGTACAATGTGCCTCATGAAGTATCAACTGAATCAAATCACTAATCCTCGGAACACAAAGGCGACTATCAAACCTCAGAACCCCATCTGAATCTAGAGTAGCCTGGCTGGTCTCACCCTGAACAACCCGATCACGAAGGTCACACAACTGCTGATCCTCAAACTGACGGCTCTGAATCTGATCATTCAAAGTAGAACGAACCTCAATACTGGCGAGAACTCTACTAGGATCCGACAAGTCAAGCCTAAACAAACGGTTAGCCAAGGACTGGATGTCCAAGCCAAATGGTCGCTCTGAAACTGAAAGAGAAGCTAGGCTACCCATACTCACTGCCTTCCGGCTCAAGGCATCCGCTACCACGTTTCCTTGCCCGGATGATACAAAATAGTGAAGTCATAGTCCTTCAGTAACTTGACCCATCTCCTCTGTCTCGAGTTCAACTCTCGCTGACTCGTGATATACTGAAGACTACGGTGATCAGTGAAGATCTCACAGTGAACTCCATATAGGTAATGCCTCCAGATCTTAAGCGCAAAAACTACCGCCGCAAACTCTAAGTCATGAGTGGGGTAGTTGCGCTCGTGAACCTTCAGCTGCCTCGATGCATATGCTATTACTCGACCCTGCTGCATCAACACACAACTGATAACGCCCAAACTACACCTCTAATTAAAGAAGCGTAAGCGGTCGTAGTCAAATATAGAACCCAACTAGGTTGGGGTCGAATCCCACAGAGAATATAGTGAAAGTTCAAGTCTTTAGTGAAGTATGTGACTAATAGTCAATAGTTTCCGGTAAATAAATGGGAGGTTTTGTAATGAACAATAGCAAACAAAACAAATAATAACGTATGTGAAATAATAGTAGGAGAATGAACTAGGGAAGTGTTTACCATGGCGTTGGTAACAATGTCGATTCTAGGCTTAATCGGGTTCTTTTTATATGCGTGTCACGATGTGATTGAAGTAATGGTATCGTCTAAACGTCTCTTGACCAAATAAACAAAATTCCTTTTATATTCTCTCGACCTAGAAAAGATGTGCTTTTTAGATTTCAATCCTAAACATCAAGTATATTAATCTAGTTACAGCATTAATCATTAGACGAGAGTTAGTAGTCTCGAATCCTTGTTGTTTATCAAGTTTCCCGGTTTTAATCTCTTTACTCAAGCAAATTAACCCTAGGCATGTTCTAATATTTGCAACCACTAGAAAACGTTAAATAATGAATGATTAACAACGTGACAACATACATATTGAACCAGTCGCTACCCGGAATCTATCTCGATACCTTAGCCATGGCTCCCACAACCCTAGTTGTGGGAGGTTTATTTACTCATGCTAGTAGAAGAATAAAAGAAAGTCATATGCATAATAAAGAAAAGAAATCCTTACAATGTATTGAGAACAATCTTTAATTATTCCAAGAACAAGAAACCAAAGATCCCAAGAACGAATCAAGAACAAGATTTAGGAGAAGGAAACCGGGTGTAGCGCGTTTCCTCTCTCAAAACTCGCTCAAAAACTCCTAAAACTATTGGGAGAACTATTGTATAATGAAAATAAAACTAACATAGGGTATTTATAGGAGTCTAGGAAACCAATCCCAAAAACGCTCGGATTCCGCGTCGCGGACTGCCTAAGTGTGACGGCCAGGCTGACGGACCGTCACAGAGTTGACGGACCATCGCCTGGACCGTCACCCTTAGGCAGTGGGCTGCCTCACTTGCTGCCTTGGTGTGACGGTTTGGGTGACGGACCGTCACACCCTTGACGGACCGTCACCTGAACCGTCACTCTTATCCAGAATGCTCTTTTTCGCGTATTTCCTTCCATTTCCATGTTTGTCTCCATTTCCTACAAATATAACATAAAAACATCAAAAACGACGATGGTTGCTTGAAAATGTACGATTGTTCTTTGTTAAAAGGAGTCGAAAGTGCCGTAAATTGGCGGCACATCAACACCCTTAACTTAAAACGTTCGCTTGTCCTCAAGCAACATAACATAAAAACAATAAGACGACTCAACTAAGAACACAAACTCATGTCTCTAGCAACTCATGGTCATTCGAAACTTATTCAATTAAATCAAGCTCCCTCGTCGCACACGAATGTATGAAACACTAACTTGCAAGGATCCAAACATGTCATTCCGATATGATAGGACATTCTACATACACACGCGCAACTATCCTAACAATCAATAGACAATATAGACATCTTGGTGCCCTCACCACAAAGAAATCCCACACACAAGATTTGGGACTAGGTAAGCGCTCACACTCACAAACGATTTCAAACAATGCACATGCGATACCATAGGCTTGCCCTTACTATTCTATTTCAGTTCTTCATAAAGCCGCTCAGGATCACTACAGGACTTGTTTAGGCTTGTAATGAGGTTTCAGGTGCAGGTAGGATACATTTAGGGGTTAGTGACTAAGCCCTCCTTGGAACCACCGACGTCTTATTACCACATAACTTTACTTTGTCCATCCTTATTCCCCTTTTTATTTCCTTCTTTCTAGCTACAGGTGCGGCCTCTTTATTTTGACAATTCTTTTTATTACTTTTTCGATCTTTTTCATCTCCTTTTTTTTTCTTCCTTTAATTAGGCACACACCCGAATTTTCATTCTATTTACAACCAATCTTCACTATCCTCTTTTTCTTATTATTCACCTCTATAGTAGCCACCCTCAACTTAGGCTGATTGCCTGGGTTGAGGTGCACAATGTCCATGGAAGGACCAGGGCCAAAACAGGATTTACCTCTATAGTAGCCACCCTCAACTTAGGCTGATTGCCGGAGTTGAGGTGCACGATGTCCAAGGAAGGACCAGGGCCAAAATAGGGATTCAAAGTTAAACAGGAATGGTGACAGGTTATCGAACGAACAAGGTCAATCATGGCTCAAACAGGGATCAAAGGGATTATTTGCGTTTGGACGGTCTTATAGGTTAAGTAGACTGCACACAAAAAGGGCCTGTGATCCTTTCCTAAGCAACCAAACTTCAAACTTAACAAAATAGACCGGGCAAGTTCTAGATGCATGCACAGAGTAAGAATTTATAACAATAAGCTCACACACTCTTGGCACCAAGAAACAATATCGCTACCAACTATCCAACAACCGCTCGGCTTAAGCATACTTATTCCAATCATAACCACACAATGACATCCAAGGATCCAGACAGTCAATCGTTTCAACATAAGTACAACACCAGAATTTTTTTTAAAGGGGGCTCCTTTTAGTCAAGAAAAACGCCCATGATGCTTGCTATAGACACTAAAAAAAACAAAAATTTAAACTAACAACCTAAACATGCCAGTTCTACTAGATAGCACACCGGAGGGAAAAGAAACACGGCAACAAAAACCCTCGGTGGTGACTCACAGGTTTCCACACACCCTCAACTTAGACTCATGCATTGTCCCCAATGCATCTATATGAAAGCTAAAAACTGTGAGAGAAAGGAATACCTGTGAAGTCGATATGACTCAGATTCTGGAATGATGTTGGACACCGCCAGGGTCTCCAAAACAAGAGAACTTGATGGAGTGTGTGCACGCGACAACCTCATGTTGCGTTTCAGCTTCTTCCTTCATTGGCTCCGCAGCTAGTCGCGACAACTTTTTCGCTCTTTCTTTGCAGATTCTCTTGCGGTGTTTTCATTTTCTTGATTTATTTTCACCGCTTTCTTTCACCTGCTCGTTCTTTTGCTATCGCGACTGATGTGACGCCAATTTACGTCACTTTCGACTCCTTTTTACTGAAAACAATCGTACGTTTTCAAGCAACCGTTGTTGTTTTTGATGTTTTTATGTTGTATTTGTAGGAAATGGAAACAAACACGGAAACGGAAGAAAAAACGCGAAAAACAACATTCTGCCTAAGAGTGACGGCCTGAGTGACAGCCCATCACACATGTGACGGTCCGTCACTAGGACCGTCACACCAAGGCAGACCTTCAGGCGGCACCACTGCCTAGCAGTGACGGTCCAGGCGACGGTCCGTCACTGCCATGACGGTCCGTCAAGCCTGGCTGTCAAGTTAAGGCAGTGGCGTCAAGCTGCTTCCCGCGTTTTGGGGATTCCTAGCCCGTTTTGGATTTGGATTCTATTACTCCTATAAATACCCTATGATAGGTTTATTTTAATATCATTCACCCATTAGTTTAAAACACGTTTTTAGTTATTTTGGAGAGCAAACAACACGGTTCATTTGTATTGAACTCGTGTTCTTGATTCGTTCGTGAGTTCTTGGTATTTCTTGTTCTTGGATATTGGAAGATTGATTGTTTCATTATATTGTAAGACTTTTCTTCCCTTTATTATGAATACAACTATTTTCTCTTCTTCTTCGAGCATGAGTAACTAAAACTCCCGCACCTAGGGTTGTGGGAGCCATGGCTAAAGTAGCGATATAGATTCCGGGTAGCGACGGGTTCAATTTACATGTAGTCACGTTGTTAATCATACTTTATGTCACATTTTCTAGTGGTTGCAA